>JAFMOC010000095.1:0-290000 GCA_019802505.1 Corydoras sp. C115 | reverse complement strand
TCAGAGAGAATCAAGACCAATCTAGTTCAATTGCTAGCTAAAGAGCCTGTGAGAATTGTTCAACAGAGGAGGGGCTGCTCGGCTTTTCATAGAGCTGATATCTCTCTACTGGGGAATATTATAAGCAATACGTTCTGAGCAATGACAGCTATCATGATAATATTGTCATAAACATGCAAGAACATCCGCTGAGTATACCCAATGCACTATGATAAAAAAAGAGAAATCAAAACTATAAATATCTGTGAAAGTGGAGGCACAAGAGATGTCTATAGTCAACTATAGTCTTTAGAAACCCCACCCCCACAAACAACCAACACACCTATGTCCTGAACTGTAAATTCATATAATCATGCTAATTATTCTGCTTCACAAGCTTGCACTGTCTATGGGCAGGTCCAGTGCAGACTCCCTGCTCTGGGCTGATCCATCAGGGAACAAATGGCCTAGTGATTTCCACAGTGGCTTTAATATCATTATCACCTCCAGCCACCAATTCCCCACCCTAAGGACATTAGAGAATACTCAAATCCATTGTGTTGTTTGATTCATATTTAATCCAAAGGCTGTGTGTGTGATGATTTTACCTTTTTGTGAATCTATTGTGCTAACAATTTTACACAAATGTATACATCTGTTTGAAAACATGTTTTGTTAATAGGTTAACTAGGGTTGAGCTGCAATATTCGCTGATTCGACGATTCGATTCGGAGAACCGTAGTCGACTATGAACCTCATAGTCGAATGTACCATTTTGACCACATGGGGGTGCCCATGGCTGCTGCTAAGCATTAGTTTTTACATGAAATGTCTTTGTTTTCGTTATATATATAGCCTTTTGTCAAATAAAATCATTCTAATTTTTAGGTTTTTAGTTTTTTTTTTAGGTTTTTCCTTTGAAGTGAAAAAAAGTCCAGAACGGGGATCCCATTTACGGTGCTCTAGAAAAACAAGTAAAATATAAAAAAATATATTTTTTAAAAACCACGCTTATAGCGCCATCTTGTGGTGAAATTTTAACTGATTCGACTATCAGTCGACTATAGGGAAAATCTGACGAATCAGATTCAACTATGAAAATCCTTTGTTGAATACACCCCTAAGGTTAACACTTGGTATTATCATATATAAGGAACATATTAAAATAGGACATACCTTGTTATAAAGCATTTCTAAATGTTCTAATATAACTTAAATCAAAGGTAAATAATTTCAAATCTCATTATCTTCCATTTAATCCTATGCTATTGACTTGGATCATGCACAAACACACACACAATGTGGTTACTTTAGATAGGGGCAATTTGGAAAAGCTTAGAACCTATGTTTTTGGACTGTGGGAGGAAACCAGAAAACCCAAAGAATATTCACATGAACACAAGGAGAACATGGACCCAGATTGAGATTCAAAACTGGATCCCCAGCACTGAGAAGACAAATATAAATTATAAAACATACAATGTAATAAATTCAATAAATAAATGGTATCTGTGTGTATAAATTATTGTTCTTGGTAGTGGATGTGTCAACTTATTTTAACCTACAATAAAAAATAATGGAACGTAACCAGAGACTAGCCTAAAAAATGAAAAATCAATCAGCAATATTAAACAACCATAACTTTTACAGACTGTCTGCAATAATCCCCTTTTTTTAGAAAGACAATAATGAGCAGAATTGTTATTGTTCAATTGTATTTATCCATTTCTAATTACACTCTGATATTTGTACATTTAATGTCAGGTTTGTGGGGTAAATAAATGTTATTTTAACTCTTTTCCAGTATCCTATAGGTGTAGACGTAAGGTTACAATGAAATATAAAACTATTACAATTTAATTGAATGCAAAATTAAATTTTTTATTAAAAAATACTATTTCACAGCTGTGAAAATCTTTAAATTGTTAAACTTGTTTAGGTATTTGTTCTATATATAATTAAATTGAGTGTGCACTTGTTAACATGCTATGATTCTGAGTATACTGAAGAATATGAAATATACACTGCAATTGTTTTTTTACTCTAAAGCAGTGCTGTGATGAGAGAGTGCTGACCTTTCTCTGAATGCATTCTCTTGACCTCATGGCCGATGTCGTGAGTAGCCAAGTCACCCTCCTTTGGACCAGGGAGAATGCTAGGAGACAGGCCCAACAGAGCCTGGTTCATGGAAAGCCCATTCTGATGAAGAGCTTTAAGAGAACACACAAAATGAACGTACACCTTATCAATCAATGTGAACAGCACTATACAAGTCCATCTTTTGATTGGTAATGATTTGTGTGTCTGAAAATATGCTACTGATGCTGGAGGAGGTTAATATGCCCTGGCATTTATCTGTTTGTGAATTGTGGTAAACCATGTGTCCAAATCAAGGTACACCAAAAAAAATTAAGAAGGAGATCTTAAGAGTGTGCCCAGCGATAAATTGGCACCCTGTTCTTAATCTTTCTGCTTAATCCTCTACTATGGTGGTTGCAGGATGTCTCTCCATGCGCTGGGCACCCAAGAGCCCGAAACGTTCTCCCCTGGATGGGCATGTGGAACCATCCTGTGACGCTAGTAGAGGATTAAGTGGAAGTTAATGAATAAATTCTGCAGGAATTCTGCCGGATTATGTCTCATCAGTATCTCATATTATTTCTCCTAAGCACTTGTAGTAGAAACTTGTGAAAGCTGATGAGACATAAAATAAATGAGACATAAGGGAAAATCTTCTGAAACATCAAATATCACTATTTGAACAATTTAATTATGCTCTGGACAGTCATTCAAAATCCTATTTGCCGATGCATTGTCTGACATGCACAATCATCAACTCCAATTTGCAAATTCAGCTGTAATTTGGTTGTAAATTTGTGAAAATTACATGTTCTTAAGGAAAAAGGATGATCTTTGAAGGTTAAAATGACACAAAAATTACACAGTGCTCGTTCGATTACGTAAATGGCTGATCCTGTCTTATTACTGGCAGTACTTGAGTTTGCAGTTTGGGGAAATACCTGTGTTTGTATACTTTGTCTTACAGTACACATTTGTCAATATAGATAAAACTGTTCTAATAAGATATTTTAGATAAGGTACTAAAAGTTTTGAAGTTAAATTGGTAGGTCCGGTCCTTAAATCTGATTGGCTAAGTTGTTTGTCCATCCACGCGATTATTGACATTGATGCACACCTCTGTTTCACATTTGTGTGAAAGACACTAAAATAATTTTTAATCATGTGCCATTAATGGAAATACAGATTAATATAAACAGCAAACCATTTTTAAATGAGCACTAATCTGGTATTCCATTACTCAGCGATCGATGTTTACTTTAAAAATAGACTAGAAAACATATAATTTTGTTTTAAGCACAAAAAGTAATAAGGCACTCGAGGTTGTGTATTATTGTAAGGTGTAACAACACCTCTTTCCCATGATAACCTTGCCATATTAAAGGAATCATATGAATATTTTCTAATTTTTTACTGGGTATTTGTCTCTTAACAAAACAGACAATAAGAAAAATGAAATTCATTGCGGTAGATATCGATGCAATATAAAATAAAACTATAATAATACCAGAATAAAATCTCAGAAATTGCATATTTACACAACAAAGTTTGACATCATTATGACTGTTGATATAGAATTAAAAGAGAGGCAATATGTGATAGCAAATTTAAAAATCATAAAGCACATTTTGCAGAAATAAATTCCACAAATACATTTTAGTAGCCACTTTGCCAGGTGATGATGGTGATTACATTTCCTGCAAATGGTGTAAACATCGATTTACGCATTGCACTGTTAAAATAAAATGTGGAAAAAGTCAGGCCGCATCAGGCATCAGAGTATGGCAAGTGACATGCTTATTGGTTCATTGCACATTCTGCCCGAAACACACCCATGAATCCAATACATCAGCCTTCACAGAGGATATCACACTTGTTAATGATCATTTAATCAAGAGCAGTTTGTTAGCAATCTCTGACTACTGTTTATCCTCCTAAATGATATGCATATAATAATTAAATAATTAAAAACACCAACAGCACTGTTTTAACATTTAGAGTGCCATAAACCATGCAGCTTGATTTAGTCATTTCATTGTGCAAAGATATGTTCATAATATTTGTCTTTTATCTATCTATAATGTCCCAGAATTTATGTCTATAATGTCAATTTTGTTGAAAAATTTAATGAAATGGTCAAAGGAGTCAAGGCAGAAAATTGCTGCTGAACTTTGACAAATACATATTTTTTTCACAGAAACTGACACAAAAGGATGGTGGCCATTATGTAATTGTTTTGTGTTTAGATTAATCAACATGTTAAATGTTTTTAGCTTTAAAATAGACAAAAAATGAACATCACATGTTATAAAACCAGCAGCTTTCGAATGACGAATGCTGAACACCACATTGTTTCATTAATTTAATAAATAAGCAATGATCCTTAGTGTCCTCTAGGGTCGCAGGGGGTTCCCCATGCCCATCCAGGAAGAAAGATTTGGGCACTGAGCAGATACATCCAGGACAGAGCACCAATATATTTCTGGGCACGCACTCACTCATACGGACACACAGACGATAGAGAGGCAGTTTGGATAGAAGAGCCAATTGTTGGATAGAGCAGCCAATTAACCTTAAATCCATGTTTTTAGACTTTGGAAGGAAAACAGGGAATCTGGAGAAAACCAACACTGGAAGAACATGGAAACTTCACCCAGATTGGGATTCAAACCTGGATCCTCAGCACTGAGAGGATGGACATGCTAATCACTAAGCCACTGTGCCACCCATGGTAAATTATGTTACAGGCAATTTTTAAGAAATAATTGTCATTGAAAACCCTGCTTACAACCAAAGTGTGTGGGTTTAACTAACAGTGACAACTACAAAATGATGACAAGGATTCAGTGATCTGTGGAGTGTTAACTTGTAACTTATCACATAACATATATAGTACAAAAAATAAATATACTGTTATTCAAATTTATGTATTTTATTGCATTCCAACTAGATCTTCATTTTAAATGTGTGACTGACTGTCATTTTCACTAGTACATTTTTTTCGTACTGTCAAATTCCACTTATCTTTCACAAAGTCTTCCCTAACATGACAGCGACAAAACTTTTAAAATGTCACCCACTAGCTCTTTTTGATCTGCAATTTGTCTAACTTTACAGAGAAAATCTTATTGGAGGAGGGCACTTAGGGCACTCTGTGGTATGATCTGATTCATGGTCTCATTAGAAAACATGGAAGAAACACTTTTTTGTTATTATTTCAAGATGCATTACATTGTAACACTTAAATAAAAAAAATAAAGGATGGCTAAACTATTGTTAGGTCCATCACTAATCCAGATAACAAATCAAATTGTGACAGACAAATAAAAATTTACATTCTGTCTGAGACTACTACAGAGACATTCCAAAAAAAAATGTCAGCAAATTGGAAATGAATGTTCTTTATAGCTATGTTATTAAAACTAATACAATAATTTTTATCAATCAACTTCTTTTGGACTAACCATACACAGCAGTATTACAAAAATATTTAGGATTTCAAATAATTATAAGATTAAAGACTAAAAACACAGGTATTTTATATTCAATTTAAAACCAGAACAATTGGAAGGGGGTGACATATTATCATGTCAATAAACATGTTTAGCATGAGTGAGGACTCTATTGTATATTGCGGCTGTGAATGTGAAGGGATACAACAGCAGACAATAACATAAAATGAAAATGATAAAAGATGATAAGATATGGAGCAGACATACGCATTCTGTCGGAGGAGCTCTCGGTGTGTGCTGGTGAGCTGGAAACACTGCTGCTGCGCTGGGACGAGGGCCGGCTTCCCGGCCTCCTGCCATCTTCCAGAGATGGAGCAGGGGAGGGACTGTCAGGCACCCGCTCCTGCCACACAAACACACAGACACATGCACAGCCATTAAGCTACACCCACAAAAAAACGACTGCTCCAAAAAGAGCTCATCGTGGCTGACTGCTACACTAAATATCATAGTGGCACTAAAACGGCACAAAGCACCCCCTGCACGACTCGTAGGCTTTTTAACTCTCAATGTTTCTCTTTCCCAAACCCCCTGCCCTCCATTCTCTTCTAGTCAAGGCTATTATGGGATCATGCGATCATGCAGTCGAGCCCCATCCCCCTTAAGACCGATGAGAAAATGTGCGCAAGGCAAAGAGCCAGCAGCACTGTGTGTTACCTTAATCACTGATGTCACCATTCTGGAAGGGGCATTCTGTCCCTGTGCTGCGGCGGCCATATTGGCGATGGTGCTGAGGTGGTTCATCTGACTCATTGCCATGGTGACTGAAGCAGGAGGCAGGCTGACAGGGATCAGGGGGTGGGGCATCATCATGAATGGCAGCTCTAAACCTGAGACAGGGCAGAGACTGGACAATTAAATACACATTTAATAAACTCATTATTCTGTCATTAAAACTGATCAAATAGTGGTTAAATGAAGAAGAAAGCAGTGCTCAGCATGGAACAGATTTAAGCACCTATTTGACTATCTTGCCTATCTGCACAGTGCAAGATGTTGCCAAAATAATAATATATTTGCAAAAATACTATATAGTAAAGCTTCCCCATAAAATTAATAAACCATCACCTTTATTGGCAATGTGTAAAGAATAAAAAAAAGATCTTGTCAAGTTATACCAAAAGTAATAAAGTCTCAAATTTTTCACAATTCGGCATATTGCAGAAAAAAATGTAAAATCATAACAATGGTTTAATGATGGTAATAAATACAATTTTCAAATTAATAGTTTTACTCTGTAACACATATTCAGAATTATTAATGTGTATGTTCGTACCTGATTAAGTTTTCTATTTAAATAAACACACATTGGCCATTTTAATAGGTGCACCTTCTCAGTTCTACACTCACTGTCTGTTTTTTCATGTCCACTAATCAAGTCCTGATAATCAAAGAACAGAGTAAAGGAGACACACAAAGTATGTAGATAGACAGATAAACTACAGAATGTAATTGTAATTACAAAGTCCATCTATACATTAAGTGTAGAAAAATATCATCAGTACCTAATAAAATGTCCAGTGAGTGTGGTTTTTTTGCTAAAGTATTCGCTCAATCATTAAAATCTAATTCAGGTGTTCCAATTACTTCCATGGCCACAGGTGTATAAAACCAAACACCGAAGCATGTAGACTGCTTCTACAAACATTGTGAAAGAATGGGTTGCTTTCAGGAAGTCACTAATTTCCAGGAAGTCACTATGATTGGATGCCAACATTGCAACTAATCTAGTCCTAATTTTCCCACTACTAAATATTTCACATTTAGCTGTCACTGGTATTATAAAAAGTGGAAGCGATTGGGAACCACAACATTCATAAAGGTCACAGAAAATGGTAGAGCAAGTCAGTGGCAAGGTTGCCAACTTCAGACTTTCAAACATCATGTGGCTTTCAGATTAGCTATGCTATGACAGAAGAGTTATGCTTACAGAGCTTCATGGAATGGGTTTATTTGGCCAAGTAGCTGCTTTCAATCAATACATCACCAGTATGTTGTGAAAGGTCTGAGTCCAAGAGGTAAGGGTGAGATGCAGAAGACACATAGGAAATCACAAAATACACCTACACATATGACAGGAGTAACTAAACTGATGTTCCTAAATCTACATTAAGAATGGCAGGGAATATATACACTTAAGGAAACTACATGACAGAGAAAACATAGATGAGACCAATAATAAAGAAGGTAAGTTCCATTCATCCATTATCTTCCACTTTACTAGGGGGGGTTCCCCATGCCCATCCAGGGGAGAAAGTTTCGAGCGCTCACACAGACACACACGCAAACACACTCTATATAGGGCAATTTGGAAAATTCAATTGACCTTGATACATGTTTTTGGACTGTACGAGGAATCCGGAGAACCCGGAGGAAACCCATGCGGACACAGGGAGAACATGGAAACTCAGATTGGGATTCAAACCAGGATCCCTAGCGCTGAGAGGCAAACGTGCTAACCACTAAGCCACCCTGCCGCCCTACTATCTATCTGTAAATTAATCAACAATAATTAATGAATTATTAATCAAAAGACATATAAATAATAAAAACATCTAGCTCACACAGAAAAAAGGGTCCAGATGAGGGCATTAGAGTGGGGTCCTAACAGTAAAGTTCAGTGGAGGGGGATTAAGCTGTGGGATTGTTTTTCAGGAGTCACTTAGTTCAACTAATAACTTCTAATACTTCATTTAATCTCCAAAATTTGTGGGAACATTCTGTAGTGCACATGGAAGAATTTGTCCTCCGCATTTAACTAATCTGTTTAGTGAAACAAACATATCTACACAGACTCACTAGTGAAGTGAACACACATGCTTTGGCAACTCTGTATATAGTAGGGGGCAACTCTGTATATAGTGTCCAGGGAACAATTGGGGTTAGGCGCATTACTCAAGGGCACTTCAGCAATAGCAATTGGTGGGCCAGGAAATAGAACTGGGGAACTTCAGGGCGCAAGGTTGGCTCCTTAACCACAAGCCTATGACTGTCTCTATATTATATAAATACAATGGAGATTGAAATAAGAGAACATTGTACGAACACTTGATTTTTTTTTAAACATTACATTACATTACATTACATTACTACATTAATCACATTTTTTTATAAGGTTTTACAAAATAACCAAAGTATTTCAACATAAAACCTATATTTAAAAAAAAATGTGATGATCTTAATTAGAGAACAACAATGATTCTATCACAGAGGAAGATTCCAACAATATTTTCTCAAGGTTCCAATAGACATTTATCAGTAGGATGTGTACGGGCAATTGATTGAAATGAGTTCAGAAAATCTGTGGCCACAGGACATCACTAGTTAATTACACAATTACTGGATGGAAGCTGGATTTCTATTGAACTCGCAGTCCTGCTAGATGCCCTCAATGAACATATATAGTTTTCCAATTGTTAAATACGGACATCTGATCACTACACAATCTGTAAATGCTGTCCTACACTGTTGATGCTGCCCGGCCACTCAGGGAGGATGAGTCCCTCACAGAGTTTTGGTCCTACCAAGGTGTTTTCCTTAGAATAACAAAATATCAGGGCAATTTTGCCACTGTTTAAAGACTTATAACACTGTAAGTTAAGTTCAAGTTCAAGTAATTTATTTATATAGCACTTTTTAGAACAGTACATTTGTCACGGTAGTCTACCTCGGAATAAAGCGGCTGCGCATAGGAAGCGCAGAGCCGCCGCGTTTTAACGCGCTGAAGGGAGCCAGGCACGCAGGTAGCAGAAGAACGAGTTTATTTAAAGGTGCAGTAGCACCAAAAACATGAGGTACGAACAGACTAGTGACATATAACAACGACCAGCCCCGAGGACGAGAAACAAAGGAAATAAATACAAAAAGATACCCGACCACGTGCACAAGACAAACCAATGACAATAAGGAGTTAATTAACTAAACTAATGACACATGAACGTTAATTAACTCAACCGAAAGGAACGAAACACAGACCAGGTGACAGGTGCCCTAGGCACCTGTTACAACATTGTCCCAAAGCAGCTTTACATGGGACATTGTCCTGCATGAACATTGCTGATGGATTGTTTGAGTGATGTAATGTTAAAAAAGGTTTTGTTTGCACACTTCTTTCTGCCATGTAGCTGTATAAGAGGTCCTACTCCTGATGCCAAAAACATTACCCAAAGCATAACACTTCCTCCTTCCCATTTCACTGACTTCTTTACACACTTTGGTTTTAGTCTTTCCCAAGTTTGCTGATGAACATTATGCTTACCATCAGACTAAAATAAATTAAACTTGCTTTTTTTTTTTAACTAAAATGAACTCTGGACTTCAGCAAATATTTGGGAATTTTTTTCACTAACAGAAGTTGGACCTTTCATACAGCTAAATGGCAGTGTGAATGCAAGTGTGTATCAAAATCTTTTTCAACCTTCCTTACGTTCATCACTTAATCAGCCAGCAATTTTTATGCAGGACAATGCCTCCTGTCACACAGCAAAACAAGTAAAGCAGTTCTTTGGAATTGAAGTCATTGAAACAATAAAATGGCCAGCCTAGAGTCCTTATCTAAACCCCACAGAAAACCTCAATGTTTTAAAATATCTAAACCCAATGGAAAGTTCTTGGTGACAAAGTTATGACCAAAAAACCCACAACAGTCATAGAACTTTGGAAGAGGCTAGAAGAAAAGTAAACCAAAATCACACCAGAGCAGTGTGCGATACTCTATAGGCCTAAAAAAATCTGATCACATACCGAGGGTAATTATATTTTGTCCATGAATACTTATTTAATAATTCCAAATGGTTCCTTTAATAGTGTCTCCCCTATTTTGCAGCTTTAAGGCGTGTATTTCTTTATTAAAGCATTTAAACTATCACAATTCAGCATCATTCTTCAACAATCAGGCTGAAACTCCAATAGCTTTAAATATGTTTTGATCAACCTGATCAACAAAATATGTTTTGATCAATCAAATCTGATCTGATTTCAACCAATCAGATTTTGAGTTTGCGACACAGAGCCTTCTAGCAGGGCCATGTTATGTCAGCATATTTATGCCCTTCTGATTGGAGTGTACATTTGATAAACACAGACATTTTCAGCCAACTAAAACTTATAACAGAAATACTCAAATCTACTCAACTTTCAACATTATCTTTGATGGCAATAGAAAATAACTTCTTAATGAAACCAATAAAACTCTTAATAAGAAGACTGGAGAATAGATATTGTGTACAAATAATCAGGATTTAATAAGGATTTTTGGTGAGTGTTATTTTCCTAAACAATATTGCTATTTTATGAGGTTGTTGTTGGCGGATTTTTTTATCTGTGTTCATACATGTGTCACAGGGTGGGCAGGAATGACAATCAGAGAACGGTGTGCACAGGCTCAGGAATAGGCTTTTTCACACATCATTTTAAATTAATTTAAACACACGTTAGCCGATTGATCTGCTGTGCCCTCACGTTCATGCGATCTCTTCTCTAGCATGTTATGTTGCATATTATAAAGGGCGCATACGTTCATCAGACGGAGCTGTTTCAGGTGTGTTAATTATCTCTAATGAAATTACATTGCCAATGGTTCCACTTTCTCTCCCAATGCCGCTGCATTACCATCACAATGAGTTATCTATCTGCAATGCAACTACATTGCAGCATAATAAGATGTTATAGCCATAATATTTTCCCTATTCTTTATTGGCTAACACCCACAAAGCACAGGTATCATTTGGGTGCTGGACATTTTTCAGCATTGTCGTGAAAATGACTAGGTGGTGTATTTGTGGGTTCTGTGCTCACACACAGCAGTGCTGCTAGATTTTGAAACCCTTTGGTTACTGAAAATTAATTTAATTAAAACTGCACTCCATAAGACACATCTACCATATTGCTACACTATGTACATATTATGACATATTACACTATGTACACTATGTACATACTATGTACATATTATGTACATATTATGTACATAGTACATTTAATTGATAAAAAAGGAAATATGTATAAAAGTTAATTATTAAAATGTGAGGTAAATATATAATCTTACAAATAATAAACATCCAGGTATAAAGTTTAATTTAGTTTGTAAATATTTAATATTTTATTTATTTGTAACAAAGATATAAATTAGTTATGCTAATATAGTTTATTTTGCCTCAATTTAGCCCTATTGCTGGGTAAATATGGGACAGATCAGAACCATTGCAAGAGTCTGACATTGTAAATTAAATTCAGGAATTACTAATATCACTAATAAAAAGTAATGAAATAATAATAATAAGAAAAAAAAAGCAACAAAGAGTTTGCTTCCGTATAACTGGGAGTTGGAGTGCTAGATTCTTAAAAAGTGATTAGATAGCAAAGATGAAAAACTGTCCCCTGTTTTAAAGGACATTCACACTCAAAGAAGGTCATAGCCTATTTTGTGTCCCTGAACTGAGAACCCACTCACTGTCTTTTCTGACTTTGAACTGGTACATCAAACGTAACGTGCACATTTTTTGGTTTCTTGTATTCAAAGGCTCTACTCAGGTGCTTTAAAAAACAAAACAAAAAGACTTTGGCATCTCTTGTGAAACTGATTATGCTTCTGTGTCTTCTCTCAACTTTTTTTTCTCATGCATCCACCTCCTCACAACAGTTGGCTCAAGGTAAAAGGAAAAAAGATGGGACCAATAGACCAAACAATTCCTCTTTGCTTTGTTACAAAATATCAGTGTCTAAGAGTTGAGAGAGTGGCTTCACATCAGGAATCCTTTAGATAGCATGGTTAAGAAGGGATAACAAGACCCTCTCCTCCCTTTCTGTGTCATTGCTTTTCTTTGTAAAAAAAAAAAAAAAAAGAAGAAGAAGAACAGGTGATTTCCATAAGAAAGATGACCAGTGGATAGACTGGGAAAACAAATTTCTCAACATTAGAAAGAAGAAGGGGATTAAAGCAGGACAAGCAAAGCTGCGCCTACACTCAAGTGCTGCTCATTAATCAATCACTGTTCTCAAAACCAGACTCAATTAAAACACAACAAACAGTGTAGTATGGTGGCTGGATAATTAGGTACTATATCCAAACAAATTAAGGGATCCTTTCTTGCACATATCCAACTTTTACAGCTTATGGTGAACCATCTTTACTGGTGGTATGTCATGGTAATTATTTGAAAATGAAACGGATTTCAGCAGATCATCATAGATAAGTGTGGGTTTGAAGAGGGGTTTGAAGGCTGCATATGACTTTACCTTTGTTATTCAAATACACAATCAATGATGGCCTATTTGTACTCAAAGTAGGGTTCGAAAGACTGTAGCATGGATATACAATAGCCACCTGTTCTCTAGGGCCTCTCTCTTATTCCTTTACCCTTTCCTACATCATTTTAATGATGCTTTTAGCAATGGATTAAAGCAATGGATTAAATTTGTAAAGAGAATGCACTTTGATTATCAGGACCCCCACAGAGAAGGTATAGGGGTGGTGGATAATTTTAAGTATATAGAAGCATTAAGTATATATTTTAAGTGCGTAGAAGCTAACATGGTGGTGGTGTTTTAGTGGGTGTTGTGCAGGTATAAGTGGTTCAGACACAGCAGTGCTGCTGGATACAAAACAGTTCTCCAATCAAAATATATAGGTTTCTGATCCACTCGTACCATCATCCACCACTCTAATAATACCTGATCTGTAGGGGTCCTGATCATCACAGAACAAAGAAAAGGGGACTAAAACAGTATGTAGAGAAACAGATGGATTACAGAATGTATTTGTACAACTACAAAGTAATATAATTTTGAATGCCAGGTATGAACACATACTTGAAGCTGGTCTATTTGTAATCAGAAAAGTCAAATCTGCATCAATATAAGAAATATTATAATCAAACTCTGCCCAGCAATAGATTGGCACAATGGGTGTATCTGCTCAGAGCCCAAAACACTCTCCCCTGGGTGGCATTTTTTTCATTTACAGATGCATGTGTACACACACACAATCACACACACACAATTAACCACTTAATAGGCAGAATTATTGTACATTTATTGTTTGCTATCAGTGGGACAGAAGGGCAGGTATTTACATTGTTACCTGTTTGCCTATTCGATTGAGCTGTATCCTCACAAAATTTTCTAGTAGTGCTGGAAGATTTCCCTTGACAAAAATTAAACCAGTTCCTACTTGGCACTTTATTATCTTTTCAGCTGAGTGATTTATTGTTTGTGGAATGAAGGCAAAGGAGGAGAAAAATTACATTTTCAGCAGAGCCTCGACCCATACTGCCTCTTATATGTACTGAAGGAGCTCACAACAAACAATAATGTCAGCTGTAATTGATCTAAGGTCACCAGTTAGCCCTGCAGTAAAAGCCCACTATTTAAGCGACAATCCTCCCCTGCCTGTTTCTCAGATGCCGTCTAATGAAGCTGTCTGTCTCTGCTATTTACCTTCGCTTAAATGAAAGAGGAAAGATGTACTGTATGAGTTTGGTCCAGAAAAGATTTGCTTCCCTCTCATGAAATTGGACCTGTGGATGTCTGTAGAATGCATAATTGGTTGCGGCAGTCAGGGATGGGTCTTCCAGCGCTAATTAAATGACTTGTTTCCAGCCTATCTGTCTTTGTTTGTGAGTGCACTCTGATGGAACGATATGTCACAAATGCCAGTGAATAAACAAACACGCTTTCTGAAAGTGCATAGACTTCACGTTTCGTTTAAGCAGTGCAACATATATGAATTAATTTAATTTTCATTGTATTTCATTAACTATGTTTTTTTTTCTAAATGTTGATGCTGAGCATGTTGTAAAACAGCCACTTACTGTGTAACCAAATATAAAATCAACAGGCTCAATATAATAGATATAAGCTAGTACATTTCATATTTTTTTGTCTTATACAACTAACAACTTAGAAACAATAAGTTTACCTATGCCAAAGTAATCTCACGGGCCATTTTATTAGAAACACCTTCTCAGTTCTGCACTGATTATATAGATGGACTTTATAGTTCTACAATTACAGAATTCAGTCCATCTGTTTATTTACATACTGTGTTTAGTATGTTAGTTAGTAGGGTGGTACTGCAGTGATCTTGACACGGTGGTGGTGTCTTTGTGTGTGTTGGGCTGGTATGAATAAATCAGGCATAGCAGTGCTGCTGGACAGAGAACAGTAAACCAAAAAACATACAGGTGTCTGATCCACGCGTACCAACATCACCACCCCAATAATACCTGCTCTGTTGGGGTCCTGATCATCAAAGAACAGAGTAAATAAAACTAACAAAGTATGTAGTGAAACTGAAGTAACAGAACGAAGATTGCAAAGTGCACTATTGGAAATAAAAGCTGCAATCTTATCACTGACGGCGAAAACCCTGGCACATTGGCAGCCATGGATTGTTTTCTTACTTACAGATGGCACAGCCCTACAAAGCTGTTAAGCCTTGTAACACATTAAGCACCATTGAGAAGGTACTTCACTTTGATGTAGCCACCCACGACTTCCCACTGTCAGAAAGACTTTTGGATGCTTGCAAAAAATACAACAATCTAAAAAGGGTAAAAACCTGTAAAAAAATCTGTGCAAGCACATGTTGCAATTTACAACCACCAGCAGATGCTACATGAGAGCTATAGTTTTTAAGAAAGAAGAAATTTTCAGAACTTGACAGGGACAGAGAACAAGCTTCAACGTGGAAAATTTACTATTGCTAATCTAATGTAAGCAGACTTAATAAGAAACAGAGGGCAAAAGAGAAAAACATCAATTACACACTTGTGAGGATTAGGAGTGTTAAAAATAATGGCAGCAAAACAACTGTAGTTTGATGAGGTAGCATAATTACACCGCCACCCCAGAACCATTAAAGTAAACATGTGGTAGGGATTATGGAGGAGACAGACAGCATTGTTATGTCTTTTTTGGTTCTTTCAGCATATGAAAAAGAGCCCACCAGCAGTCTTTAGCATATGGTGCAGTATATTATCCACTACCTGTTACTAGCCTGACTATTAATAAAACACAGAACACAGCAAAAACACAGAAACTAGTACCTTTAAAACAAGTCACATTCATATCAATTTGTGATTTACAAGGCAATATTTTAGATCATGTACCATTAATAGAAATACAGATTATTATAAATAGTGAGCCGATTCACTGTTACTCAGTGATGAATGTTCACTTTAAAAACTGGACTAGATCAGTTTGTGAATCAAGCCTTGTTTTTTCATTACAGTGTATTTGTAGCCATTTTATAAAAGCTTATAAAAAGTCACTCAATGTTGTTATTATGACTAAATCATGGGACGTGCTCTCATCATGCCCATCAACACGCTTTTTCCCATGACTTATTTACAATAGCCTATTGTGTGTTATTGTTTTAATGACAAATATTATTACTCCCCAACAGCATCATGTCACTTTCATTCATTAAGCATTGAAACTTTCCAGTCTTTAAATTTAGCATTATGCCATATATGCATATAACCATTCAAGCTTTTGTAGAGTAACCCTAAAAGGAATTCTTTTGCATGTTATATGTGTATTGCTTCTCATTTGGAAGCACAGGTAGGATTCAGAGCTGCAGCACTGGACAATAATGTGGAGCTGTAACGTGATATAGTTAATATAATTATCCACATCAAAGACACCCAGACACCAGCCTTCAGGATACATTAGTGTAAGCATGCCCATTCTGGGCATGAATTGGTTTCAGTTTAAATTTGTCCCAAATCATTCTCAATAACTGCAGGCAGTACAGTGAGAGGTGGAGGGGGAGGTGAAGGAGGAGGGAGGTGCATTTCTAGCAGCTGTTTTTACTGAAAGCACAATATATTCAAGAACAATCAATAAGCTCCCTCCCTGAGGACTGTGACACCCAAGCAGAGCGGAGAAGCCTCTCCATTTGATACTTAGCAAAGGATCCCTTTTAAAAAGATTGCTTTCAGTCAATGGAAGGCAGTTGTCATTTGACTTAGACTTTGAAATTAAATATACTGAACGCTGTTATCAATCACAAAGAGTTGGGAATTATGGTGTGGCTTTTGAAGTGATGAGACTGACCATTGCATCATCTTTTCTAATAACAAAATTAGCATTCCATCACCCACAGTCTGCCAGTGGTTCACAGTGAATCCTTGATAACAGGGTTCTTATATATTTATATATAGCTTACTATAAAATGATAAATAGCATATGGTAATACCTAGTTTAAAGTTGGCATTACTTTGGATATTTATCCAATAATTAATTTTTTTTTTCATGGTAAAAATCATAGCTTATTTAATATTTTATTTAAATAAGGAGGCATGTAATTTTACCAGTGGTGTTTAAACCTATGAAATACAAGTATATATAATAGTTCCTAATAATTTTAAAATAGAAATAAATGTTTTAAATACATTGGCTTTATTAACTTTTAAACATTATCTTTTTTTCCCCAAACCATCCAAACTTTATGTTTCGATTTGTAATTGAGTGTTGACCTACTGAAAGAAAAATTTTAACTGCCACGGTGCTTACATTTTCCGCATTACAGACTGCAAAAGCTTATTATCTGTGAAAGGTTGAATGTCATTTATTACATGTATCACATTTACACCAAGTGACATTGTCTTTTCAAATTGTGCTGATCTCTTCACTCCAATCTTTGCCTCCAAAGGTCACTCAATTTCACTTATAAATTCAACCTGACAGAGATTAGTAAAGAGGGACAGGCAAACACCACTGAATCCAACGGCTTGAAATTAATTCGTCCAATTAATGAAAAATGAGTTCTAATGCTGATAAGGGGTGACAAGTAAACCAGTCCCTTGTTTTTTAAGGACTGTCTCTGCTATTGTGAATTAACCGGATAAGACAGCAATAAAAATATTTGCATTACTGTGCTTTATGTACCATTCTTTCCTCAGCTACAGTTCTAGAAATAGAATGTGATGCTTCCCAAAAATATATATATTTTTTTTCATGGAACATTACAGAAAATGATGTTTAATCAATTCTATTTTTGCAGTTGTAGGCATCTATGCGAATCAGCATTTCACAACTCTTCCAAAAGCGTGACCAAATCATGCATATACAATTTAACGCTAATGCTTAACTGCTTCTGGAATCTGAATCAGAATGAGCAATGGTTTCATCAAATAAATAATTATGTGATTATTGAGTCATCTTTGAAAATTCTATTAAAAATATGCACAACTCACCACTTATTAGTTGCCTACCTCTCCAGAGTATAAAGCACTGAAAGTGAAAGAGGCATTGGGACAAAGAATACACAATAAAAGCAGCAAGTTTTGATGGACTACGTGTGTAGATGATGTTAAAACATACAGTACAGTGCAAACATGGAGCTCAAAAGCTGACATAAGTATTTTAATTAGAATTTTGTATATTTAAAAAAATTATTGGCATAATTCATTAATTTTAATTATTTTGAAAATGTGATGTCGAAAAATTGATTTTTTTTTAGATTAAAAAAATTCTGATTTAAATCTCATAAATTCGAATTTAAACTTGAGGTTAAACATCCGGGCATTGTGTCTGTAGCATTAGAAACAAAAGATTAAGCATGTGGCAAATGCATTCAAAGTTCTTCAGAAATTATTCATACCCCTGGCAAATTTTGACTTAAATTTACTTACTACTTTACTTTACTACTTTTATTCAATCAGCAATTGTATTTTTGACCGGAAACTGAGAAGATAATATGATAATGTACAAGAGGCATTGTTGTGGAAAAAAGATGATGTGGGAGATGCCTGTATCGTTTCTTGTCAAAAATAAAATTGCTGGTTGAGACAGCTTTTTGCATGTATCCACTGGTATTTTTGCCCATTCATCTTTAGCGATGAGCTCCAACTCTTTGAAGTTGGTGGGTCTCCTTGCCATCACCCTGATCTTTAGCTCCCTTCACAGATTCTCAATTGGATTCAAGTCAGGACTCTGGCTGGGCCACTGCAAAACGATAATGTTTTTGTCTGCTAACCATTTCAACCACTACTTTTGCTGTGTGTTTTGAGTTGTTGTCATGCTGAAATGTCCACTAGTTCCCAAGGCCAAGTTTCTCTGCAGACTGCCTGATGTTGTTGTTGAGAATCTTGATGTATTTTTCTTTTTTCATGGTGCCATCAAGTTCCCAGGTCCATTGGCTGAAAGACACCTCCAAAACATTAGGTTCCCACCACCATGTTTGACAGTGGGGATGGTGTCCTTAGGGTTGACGGGTTCTCCTGTTTTACGCCAAATGAAGGACACATCATTGTGGCCAAACAATTCAATTTTTGTTTCATCTGACCATAAAACAGAAGACCAGAAGTCTTCTTCTTTGTCTACATGAGCATTTGCAACAGTCAAGCGGGTTTTTGTGTGCCTTTTCTGGCATCATCCTTGGTCTGCGTCCATGGAACCCAGCAGTGTGAAGTGTCCGTTGGACTGTCTGCCTTGAGAATGAGCCCAGATTCACCAGAATGGCCTTGGTGGTGATTTTTCTTCACCTCCGTCACTATGCTCCTGGCCAGCATAGGTGTCACTTTAGGATTCCGACTACATCTTCGGAAATTTTCCAAAGTGCGGAACTTCTTGCATTTATAAATAATACTTTGCACTGGAACTTTGCACTGGAGCTGCTGTTTTTTACCTGTGGAGTTGATTAAAACCGCTGTTCCCAATGAATCAGGGTAATTAGGATGCTTTAAAACAGCTTGGACTATTTGGAATAGTATAGAAGCATTTTCCCATAGACTGTGACAGTTTGCAAAGGGTATGAATAATTTTGGACATGCCACTTTTTGTCCAAATGTGAATAAAAGCTGAGAAATATTTTTATCCACAATGCTGCCTCTTGTACATCATCGTATTATCTCCTGGGAGATGACTGTGTCGTTTCCGGTCAAAAATAAAATTGCTGGTTGAATAAAAGTAAATTTAAGTCAAAATTTGCCAGGGGTATGAATAATCTCTCTCTCTCTCTCTCTCTCTCTCTCTCTCTCTCTCTCTCTCGTTATCTATCTATATATATATATATATATATATATATATATATATATATATATATATATATATATATATATATATATATATACACTCATCTGCCATGTTATTAGGTACAGTTCATTTTTTCTCCACTTACCATATAGATAGACTCTGTAGTCCATCTGTTTCTGTAAATACTTTGTTAAAAGTCGTCACTCTGTTCCACAGGTATTATTAGGTACTAGTGGACACTTCACGTACCAGCAGAACACACACTAACACACCATCACCATGTCAGTATCACTGCAGTACTGAGAATCTTCCACCACACTAATACCACCTCTGTGGGGTCCTGATCATCAGAGAACATACAAAACAAACTAAACAGCAACTGATGGACTACTGTCTGTATTTGTGAACTACAAGATCCATCTATGTAATTAATGGAACTGAAAAAAAAAACAGACAGGGAACTGAGGAAGAGCACCTGTGTTCTCTATTTAAATATTTATATATTATATTTTATATATTGGCGGCACGGTGGCTTAGTGGTTAGCACGTTCGCCTCTCAGCGCTAGGGATTCACGTTTTGAATCCCCATCTGGGTGGAGTTTCCATGTTCTCCCCGTGTCCGCGTGGGTTTCCTCCGGGTTCTCCGGTTTCCTCCCACAGTCCAAAAACATGGATCAAGTTAATTGAATTCTCAAAATTGCCCCATATAGTGTGTGTGTGTGTGAGTGAGTGTGTGCCCAGCGATGGATTGGCGCCCTGTCCTGGGTCTACCTGCCCAGCGCCCGAGACGTTCTCCCCTGGATGGGCATGGGGAACCCCACCGCGACCCTAAAATAGGATAAAGCGGGAGATAATGAATGAATGAATTTTATATATTTATTATTATTATTATTATTATTATTATTATTACAAAAGCTTAATTTGTGATTTGCAGAGATTAGCATGAAACTACTATTTAAAAATGATTCAATATTTATTTATGGTAAGATTTCATTAAAATACCAGATTACTACCATAATGTTTTTTTTTTCTCTAACACCAAAGTGAATGCCTGCATATACAAACTAAACTAAATATACAAACAGATAAACCCCGACATTGGCATCCAGCAAATTACTAAAATGTTCATATTGTCTATTTATATGTGGATAATGTTTCCACACAATCTTAACAATTCTGGACAAGCCCTGTAAAGCAGTTGTGATAAGATGATTTAATGTTTCATTATGATATTGATTTTGTTTTGTATTTGTATAACAAAAGCGATGCTTAATTTGTCCTTCCATAGAGCAGGATTTATTATTAGAAAGGACATATACAGACTAATTAAATCACAGCAGTAGAAGTTAAGATGACAGCTGGTGCCATATATGACCAAATATATCCCTATCAAAGAGCAAAGACAGGGCTCACTCACTTCACCCTCCATCAGAAACTACTTTAAATCTCTTTATCAAATGAACAGGTTTTAAACAAAATGTTAAACAAAAACCAAAATGTACATGAATAATTCTGATTCATAGCTAGCTTGTTCCCATTTACTGACGAATGCTGTCAAATATTAATGCATTGATGAAATGCCCCATGTTTTAACCTTAACTTGTCTTGTGTACAGAGTAACAACATAGAAGTTAGGCTCTGAGGGGCAAAACTTTATTGTAGCAGACAGCTGAATAATTAATAAAAGCTTTTAACCACTGTTACTGGTAAAGCCACAAATCAGAAATCATTGATGAGAGGAAAATATAGTTTGAAGAAGTCGATAATAGCAGGAGCAATGGGAACAGTTCAATCAATGGCACTTGTACATTAGCAAACAAGTGCTTGAATTATAATACCAATAATTATTTTTCATCCTTCATGATTAGGGCCTTCACTCATTTCCACCATTTTCTTTATTTTTTGTGGGTTAATTTTATGGTTGTTTATAGGGTACAACAGAAATTAATGAATTAATTACCTACAGTAGTTCATGAATAGTATTATTTGAGCAACCACTTTTCTCCCATTGCTGGAAATTTGCAAGCCGCACTAGTGGCTTAACCAAAAAGGATTTAACTCCCATGTCCAACTGAGAACATAGATAATGCTGAGTAATTGGTAAAAAATGAAGATGAATGGGACAGCAAGATAAGGACCAATTAGCTCCTCCATGCTTACAGCTGTGGTCCCGCTACAGATCCATCTTTTGAGCTACTGTGGTCCCCTTTGCCAAAAAAAGAAGGGTGGAATTAGTGCTTCTGACCCTGCCGGTAGTGGTAATGGGAGACCCACCCATCATTTCCTCTCACATCGTGTTTAATTTTGCCTTTGCCTCAAACACCTGTCACCAGGCCCATCATGCCCCCTGATAGCTCAGCACCAGGGCTGGACCAGGTCTGAGCATGTTAACTCACTAAAATGAAAACACACACACACACACACCCACACCCACACCCACACACACATCTGGACATGCACATTCACATACATTTGATTGCTTATTTCATTATGGCAGCATCATCTGGTTGGTGATACACACAATTCCCCCATCTAATTATGGGGAGGATTTAAGGTCCATTAACGCTGCCAAGGCGAGAAATCAGATGCAAAATGGCACCCAGTGGCTACCGGGAGCAGCAGTAGCCTCACCTTCCTTTCTATTCTTTACCCACAGCTACACACCTTGGCCTGAAATTTAAATGTTTCATCCTCCAATTATGTATAAAAACTTTTCTGAACTACAAAGCAGCATTTGTTAGTTTGTAACTGATGCCATTTCTCTGGTGGATAATAAAGGTTCCAGCGCAGGTCGACTCAAGCGACAGAAATGGATCACTGTATATTTGTCTCTGGGGCAGCATGTCGTACATGTTTTGCTTGGTTTGTGATCCATAATTGTGGCATTTCCTGTGAGTCTGTAGAACAATCTGTACCGTGCAGGAAGGGAACCCCCCTCCACCATTAGTATTTATGTGTGAAAAAATTTAAAGTGTGGAGAAAACAAAGAGGGGCCAAGCATTCTCTCTAATCATTTTGGATGTTTGGCTCAGACTCAGACAGCTTCACTGTCTTTCCTTTTTGTTACAATTAGTAATACCAGTGCAGAGGAAAAAGGGGGTGACTGTGTTGAATATTTAATGCAGAAGGTGGTATTAGCCTGTTCTATTTACATCAACACAAAGAAAACACAAGCAATCCAAATCCAGAGGAGAACAGACCGTCCTTCACACTCTGCCTTGGCCTGTCTATGTCTGAGACAAGATGCAGACAATGCAGACAATCTACATCATAAAGAAAGCCTTCTAAGTGGATGGCTGAATGAAATCCAGCACCCACTTGGAAATGACATATTGTACTGCCATGAACGTTCTTGTTGTTTAATTTTATTAATTTTGTTAAAAGAGTAATCCAGCCCTAACCAAAACATTTTTTTCAGATTATGGAATCATCAGAGTGGTCGTTAAAACATTTTCTCTGAAAGCTAAGCAATTCACTCAAATAAATTATTATTATCATTTTATTTTAGGACTACTTTTTATTTTTTCTTGCTGCCTATTTTTATGTATGTCTTGAAAGCAATTCTCTTTTTTAAGCAGAGAGCACACACATTTTGAAGTACCACTACCCTGTGCAGAAATCAGATACAAATTGAATAAGAAGCAATTTACATAATTGAACCTGTTGTGCAACAGCTGAAAAATGTTCCTACATACAGAAATTGCAGATGGTGAAACATGACTATTAACTACAAAGAAAAGGAAAGAACATTTGCTTTAAAATTATTACATCATAGCTTACTAAATATGCTTTTATAAAGCTGAACAATTTTAAGGTTTAGACCAATTCTATAAGTGTATGTAATTTGCATACTAAGGTTTGTTGTGCATCAGTGTCAAAGTTAATTTTAAATTGAAACACCAAACTTTTTTTTTAATTCCCTTTTACTTGTTATTGTCAATTAGTGCTTATATAAGTTAAAACAGAAAACTGCATGAAAAAAAATATATACATAATATAACATTTGGTGGCACAATGGCTTAGTGATTAGCACATTTGCCTCTTAGCTCTGGGGATCCAGGTTCGATTCCCAATCTGGGTGGAGTTTCCATGTTTTCCCAATGTCCGCATGGGTTTCCTCCGGGTTCTCCGGTTCCTCCCACAGTCCAAAAACATGGATTTTAAGTAAATTGAACGCTCTAAATGTAATAGAGTAATGTCAGTTAATTGAACAGGTCTGAGTGTATGGGCATGGGAATGAAACGAAATGGAAAGATATATATATATATATATATATATATATATATATATATATATATATATATATATATATATATATATATATATATAGCAGCAAAAAAAGAATAAACAATTTAGCAGTGGTGGATTAATGAATTACAATAAGTAAAAATAAAAAAAACATAAATGAGAACTAGATAAAGAGTATATAAAGAGTATATAAAAAAAAAATATATAAAGAATTGTAATCTATTAAAAGTCTGATAGAAAAGGAACAAAACCATTGTCAAATAGACCAAGTATGATCCCCTTCCTAAGATTTGTGTTTGACGCCCCCTGACCTGTTAAGGAATACACTGTGTTCCAAATTATTATGCAAATAATATTTTCTCCGATTTTCCAAAATTACCTATATGAATTGCAGTCATTGTATTTTCCAGTCATCAACTATTAGAGTACAATTGAAAGGTCTTGGAACATAATAATTTGGAACACAGTGTAGATTCCTGTAGGTGTGATCTGGCATCAACAGAATCGTCAGCTATTATAAGTTGTATGGTGAAGCATTATTGTACTAAAAGAGGCAAAGGTTTTCAGAAAATACTGTTTATATAAAAGGGTTACATGCTCTGCAACAATGATTAGGTACAGTGGAAAAAATATATGTAAAAAATAAGCACAAATCCAGCACAAATCAAGAAAAAATGAGCACAAATCAAGAAAAAATCTACATGAATCAAGTAAAATTATCTGTCAGTATAGTGAGTAAAATTTACTTGTTAAGATTTCTTTAAAATAAGAAAATAAGAAATAAGAAAACTAGATAATTTATCATACCTAATAATTTATTAAAGATTTTCTGACTTATTTTTCTGCCGTGTTTTTAAAGTAAAATCCACAAGGATGGCAGGTTACAAGGTTTCCCAGCAAAACTTGCTGGTATGTCTTCTATCCATAGTGCACAAGCAACTGTGTAAGCAGAAAAAAATGTGATTCATTCAACCACGTTGCCTTCTTTTATTGCTCTGTTGCCCAATGTTGGTGTTGGCCCAATGATCTGGCCCAAAGTTGGCCCAATGATCTGACTGATCTGTGGCAGTCCTGCCTCATACTCAACAAAGTGTGCACACCTTTCTATTAGTATTAACTTTTTTTTGCAGTTTCAGCTACAATAGCTCATATGTTGGATTGGACTGCATGGGCCAGGTTTTGGTTCCTACATGTCATGTGCCTTAGCCGCCAATGTTTATCAATATTCCTTCCTTGGATCATGTTTGAACGCCCCACAAGATCAGTTTTGGAGATCCTCTGACCTAGTCCTCATCAAATTCAATCAAAAACTTGTGTTTTATATTTTAAATCAAAGTACTTCACTTGTTATTGTGTGTGTATTTAAAATCCTTGTGGATTTTGGTCTTCCTCTCTATTGTACTGACTCCTTTGGCCATTTTTATCAGGCGATGTACAACCAATTTACATTCCAAATCTATGTGTCTAAAAGAGTATCACTGGCAGACAGAGACACAGTCTATTTTTTATGGTTCTAGTATTTGTACCTTTTTTCTTCCTCTGGTAAAATGACCTTTCTGTTTTATTGTAGTAATGATGGAGTGCAAAAACGAGCTCAGAGACAAGAATGGAAAACACTGTCTGTTTCACTTAAAAACCTAATTTATGTTGCAATTAAAGGCTGAAAGAAGCTGCTGCTCCTCTCTGGCTGGCTGAATAAAACCAGCAATATTTTCCCCTCTTATCATCTGGGTGACTCCTATTGGCCACCCTGTCACAGAAGAGTGCTTGATATAAACAAGAGATTGCACAGACATGCAGAAATCAATATTAGGATGGCTTCAGTACCAAACATCATTTGTCTCGGTTGCAGTTTTTTTTGACCAAACGAAGTATTAATTCAAATCATAAATCTAGGGGTGATTTAAATCCGGGAATGAGAAGCCTGCCTGCCTTTAATGATTTATTTTCTACATTTCTGCGAGCGAGAGATTTGTCCATATGTGATGACAGGTCACCTTCAAATGCCAGAGGCAGGCTGTTCATCACCATGCAGACTAGCATCTCATCGCTGCGAGTAAATATTAAAGTAAAAGAATCCAATTGATTGTGGATGGGCTAGAGAGGCGTCGCTCCCATATATTTTACTCACAGTCACTAATGCCTTTCTGCTCCTGTTCTCCCCTGTTGGGCCCCAAATTATTATTCTATTGGGAGCAGGCGTGCTCAAGGTTACAATTTAAATTGTAAAAAGATAAAAACTGCTTCTTATTAGCTTCATTGCCACAGCCTTGCCCATTCCGATTCACATTTATCTCTATTTTGGTGACCTCGTCGCTCCAATATTGTTGGTTGTGGATGATGACTTCAGCATCCATGCATACTCTTTTGTAAATCTGTTTAGTATGCTTCCTGTTTGGGCAAGGTGCACAAGGTGTCCGATGCTGCTGGAAAATCCCAAACACATTGTGGATATATTTAGAGTGGAAATGGCACTGGTAATTCAGTGCAAGGATCAAAGCTATCGTATTTAATGGTTTGTGGTTTTTACACTTCGCTGTGATTTCAACAATGAAATGGCTTTAATGTTGCATAAAGGAAATAAGAGATCTGAATGTATCTAAAAAATGATTAATTAAAACAGGGGGCATTCAAATCCAATTCTGTTTACCAAATTGAATTAGTGGCTTGCTTAATAGCTATTAGCCGAAAGCTCATGGGTGCTTTTCATTTGTTGCTTTTTTAAACGTGCTCTACTTTGTCATTATGAGTTTACAAACAACAGCCAAACAATAATACTGTTAGCAGAGACATTTGAGTTGGGTTTAGGGAAATTAGGTGCTAATGTAAACTACTGTAAAGCATTCATTGCGTAATTATAGCATTAAATCCACTAAATACAAGGGTTTTGTGTTACAGCAGAAAGGGGCACCTGACCTGGAGCAAAGCATTGAATTGTCATCATATTAAAAATATTCAAATTAAATAAATGACTGTCACTGTTAATTGCCCCTCACCCCTCACATTTTTTAAATATTTTATTATATCTTTTCATGGGACAAAAAATGAAGATATGATACTTTAAAACAGAAGTAATTTGCTGTTACCTTAAAATAACCGCCAGTGTCACAAGCGCTTCGTCCGTCCAACGGAGGCGCTGCGCGGTGCTACGCAAGGCGAGGTGCACGGCGAGGACCAGGTAAACAGCAAGGAGTAGTTTAATCCAATATGCAATGACGCAAACCCAGAACACGGGAGGTACGTGCCGGGACAACCAAAAATACAGAATAAATGAACAAATAGTAACAACGCAACCTAACGACAAAAACATAGTGACAACTATAATGCTGGCCTGCTGACTCAGGGAGCATGCGCTCTTTAAGTGAAGTCAGTAGGCCACAAGTGATTAGGAAGGACCCAATCCCAATCCACGGGGATGGGCCCTACCCTTTGCGAGGGCGACGTGACCCCTTGAGGATGCGGGGGCGACGTGACCCTTTGAGCGCGTGAGGGATACATGACCCTTTGAGGATGCCGAGACGCCGTGACCCTTTGAGAACGCGAGGGCGACATGACCCCTTGAGGATGCGGGGGCGACGTTACCCTTTGAGAGCGCGAAGGCGCCGTGACCCATTGATAGCGCGAGGGAGACGTGACCCTTTGAGGATGCAGGGGCGACGTGACCCTTTGAGAACGCAAAGGCGCCGTGACCCTTTGAGGGCGACGTGGCCAATTAAGGGTGTGGAGGCGACGTGGCCCTTTGAGAGCGCAGGGGCGATTTGACCCCTTGAGGACGCGGGGGCGACGTGGCCTATTAGGGTCGATACCTGTGGGTTCAGGTGCCGGAGAGACTCCCTTGAACTCTGCTGGAGAGGATAACGCGAACTCAGGTGCTGGAGCGGCTAACGCGGACTCAGGTGCTGGAGAGGCTAACGAGGATTCAGGTGTAGGCGGGAGAGCAACCGGGGTACACGCGACCGCAGAGGTGACCCGAGTAGATGCGAACGCAGAGGTGACCCAAGTGGAGGCGAGCGTGGCACAGTCCTTGTCCATAAGCTTGGTGTCCGGCATAGCGTCCTGTGTCTTTTGAGCGGCTTGAAGACATTTCGGTTGACCACTGCCTCCCCATTGGACCACTGGACTGAACCCTTTGAGATCCACCATACACCTTGCCCTCTCTCTCAGCTTGATTCCTCTCTGCATCCTGGACAATAAAAGAGAGGACCAGTACCACAGCAACACCACATAATACCAAGTCCTGGTCAACCGAGGCGGAACCCACCGAGGCAGGACCCGAGCACCGGACGCAACCCAAGTGTATCACGGACGGCTCGGGACGGGACGCAACCGACGTAGACCGGAACCCGTTGCCCGAATCGATGCCCCAAACCCTGCAAGGCGTGCAGGTGGCGCGGCGCGGATCGCTGGCGGCACGGCACAGATCAGGGGGCGGCCCGCTGGTGGCGCTGAGCGGACTACTATCGGCGCAGAGCGGCATGAGAAGCGACTCGCACTCAGCGTAGATCGGGACACTAACCTCGCAGCGGCGGATTACCGGCGGAGCGGGGCGGCTCACGGAGCGGCACGCTGACGACAAGCGGTGGAACACTCGTGGCGAGCGGCGGATCGCTGACGGCGAGCGGCTCATTAACCGGGCATAGCGGCTCGCTGGCAGAATGGAACGGCTCGCAGGGCGGATCACTGGTCCGGAGGCTGCGAGGCGGATTGCTCACGGCGCGGAGTGGCACGCTGGTGGCGCTCAGCTGATTACCGGCGGAGCGGAGCGGCACACCAACGGTGTGCGGCGGCACGCTGACGGCTAGTAGCGGCTCGCTGATGGCTAGTAGCGGCTCGCAGACGGTGTGCGCCGGCTCGCTGACAGCTTGCAGCGACCACTGGTCCGGAGGCTGCGAGGCGAATTGCCGGCGGTGTAGAAAAGCTCGCGGAGCGGATAACCGGTGGAGCGCAGCGGCTCGTGCAGCGGCTCGCGCAGTGGCTTGCTGACAGCGTGGGGCGGCTCGCAGGGCGGATCACTGGTCCGATGGCTGCGAGGCGGATTCCCGGATTACCGGTGGCATAGAACAACTCGCGGAGCGGATGACCGGTGGAGCGGCACGGTTCGCGCTGCGGCTCGCTGACAGCGCGAGGTGACTCGCAGGGCGGATCACTGGTCCGGTGGCAGCGAGGCATACAGACGGAGCGGGGTGGCTTGCGCGGCTTACAGGCGGCGCGGCTCGCGAGACGGTACGCTGACCGCACGCGGCGGCACGCTATCGGCTCGCAGGGAGGATTCCCGCTGCGAACCTTCTATTGACAGCGCCCAGGTGCTCGCTGACGGCACGGGCATCCGAACCCGGGGTGAACATGCCTAGGAAGGCCGCCTCGAACTGGCTGGCCAAAGTGAGGCAGTCATCCCCGGTGGCCACTAAGCTCTCGGCCCACCTGTCTGATAGCTCCCGACTGGTAACGCATTCAAACACCTTGCGACTTACGATGATGTACGGGAGCGGCTTCAAAGCCACTCCGTCGCAAGGTGCTGGGAGCTTACACGGAACAGAGAGAGGGAGAATGATCTCCCCATACTCCGGGACGCGATCGATAACCCTCATCGTATATATCCACGCGGAGGGCGGATAAAGACTAGATGGCGGGGCTAGCGCCGAGGTAATGCAGCTAAGGCTGCAGCCGGAGAATAGGCTAATGGCAGGGCTAGCGCCGAGGTAACGCAGCAAATGCTGCATCCGGAGAAGCGGCTGCTGGCGGGGCTAGCGCTGATGCTAAGCAGCTAATGCTGCAGCCGGAGAAGCAGCTATTGGCCTGGCTAGTGCCAAGCTAACACAGCAAATGCTGCAGCCGGAAAAAATGACTAAGGACCCGACTGCCGGGGAGGACCGACGAAACGGGATATGCGGCAGCGGGGAATAATAATAAAAAAAATATGTGGCACTTACCCGAACGAGGACTCCTGTACTTCGTGAGGTGTTGAGGCCAGCATTCTGTCACAAGCGCGTCGTCTGTCCAACGGAGGCACTGCACGGTGCTACGCAAGGCGAGGTGCACGCGTTGTAAAAAGAGCGAGCCAGGGGACCAGGTAAACAGCAAGGAGTAGTTTAATCCAATATGCGATGACGCAAACCCAGAACACGGGAGGAACGTGCCGGGACAACCAAAAATACAGAATAAATGAACAAATAGTAACAACGCAACCTAACAACAAAAACGTAGTGACAACTATAATGCTGGCCTGCTGACTCAGGGAGCATGCGCTCTTTAAGTGAAGTCAGCAGGCCACACGTAATTAGGTAGGACACAATCTCAAGCCACGGGGATGGGCCCTACCTACGGGAACCCCGAACGGACAAATACTGAACTGATAAAACAGGGGGGAATGGCCTAGCACTCCCAACCCTGACAGCCAGTCATTAATGTCTAAACCGCTGGCTAGATCATGATCTGCTTTAGTATGTCACAGTACATGCAAGCATTCATGGTTCGCTTAATGAACTTTAGCTCCCCACAGATAGCAGCACTCATGCAGCCCGAAACCATGACACTCCCACCCCCATGCTTGACTGTCTGTCTGTCTACAAAACGCTGTAATCTAGGCACATACCCCCTATGATTCAAAACCTGACCCAAACCATAGCACTGTTTCATCAATATGTTTCATTGGTAATTGATTCTAAGATACAATAGGGCCCACGCCCTTTCCCTCAATATAATAATTGTCCCACAGTTCTCAATTATGTGCCTCCCCATTTCACAGTCCACTTATATCCATCCATACTTCTTTCTGCACTGGTCACCCAGAGGTAACATGTACTGTCCAACTTATTCAAAGGAAATATTGGTTGAAATCCATTAATAAGGACGTACAGACATTTGTCCTATTTTGCGTATGTGGGACAGGTGGACGATTAGACAGATATAGTTCACACTGTAGTCAAAATGTTACTGGTTTACATTGGTTTCTGTCAATATCTCAGGTAAGTAGGGGCAAGGTGAATAGGTGCAGGTCTATTCGATAAAACAGCAGGATACAGGTACAAAATCTATAGAAAAGAAGATCTTTAAAGGCAAAACAAAAACTAAAATATAAATATAACTCCTAGGCCTGTTGCGGAACCACCAGCATGAATTATATGTGAGTCCCTGATGTCTGATGTCCCCTGAATTGCTGGGCTCAAAGGAGGGATGTACCACCGTGTACTAAGCAGGGAAATCTTGGTGCCCCTCATGATAAAAGGCAGTCTTACAATTTTTAGTATTAGATTTACAAACATGAACAAATGCTTGGCAGACATATGGGACAAGCAATAAACTTGTAGGAAGGGAAGCTGCGTGAGCCTTAAATAGAGCTGCAAACTAGTGCCAATTAGAATTCCAGTGACACGGAAAGTGAATCACATCACCCCAGAAAAAAGGTGCTTACCCAAAAAAGGAGAAAGAAATACAAGTGTCACACCCACCTTTTTTTATTATTAATTTTTATAAACATTTTTACGAATGTGGGCTATCTATTGGCTCTTAAGCACCAGACAATTTAGCTTTATATCAATACCAGAACTGCTCTGTTAATGGCTGCACAAGCAAAACTCCATAGCTAAAAGGACTGATTGAATTTAAGTTTAATTTTAATGGCAAAGTTTGCAAAACCCTGAAAAATATTTATGCTTTGTAAGACTTTTGGCAACTCAAAGCCAATATACTGTATTAATAAGTTTTAATTTTCAAGATTAACTGATGTTACACATACTGCATCCATAATGACACTAGCTGAACCTCTGTAAGAACAACAAAATAAAATGACATTAGAGAAATATGTGTATAGATGTTGTCGGTGTGTTGTCTGCTGCAGAATCCTTCCCACACTTTTTACAGTTGACAACTGTGTTCCACATAGATAATCATGAGTTTAGCAATGGTATCATGTGCTAGATGAAATGTGGGATTTGAGGGTTTTGCCAAATTTACATATCCAAAAAGGGCAAACACAGGTTAGACAAACTTATCAGATGGGCTGGTTCTGTGGTTGGAATGAAGCTGGACTCTCTGGTTATGGTGGCAGAGAAAATGACAAACTACTGGACATCATGGATTATACCATGGTTCTTTCCCATAGTTTATTTATAATAATGCATGTTTCCTTGTGGCTTAATGCTTTAATAGCATTCAAATGTTGCACAATAAAACAATTTAAAAGTTTACTGACCCACACTGGAGCTGAGGTCTCCATTCTCTGAATCATGACCATGGTGGGCGCTATTGGTGTGGTAGCTACTCATCACCTCCAGCTTAATCTTCTTTACCTTCATGGCTTCTGCAATGGCAGCATTTGTGGCAGCAGCTGCTGCTGCAGCTGCAGCTGTGAGACCTGCAGAAGAGAACAAAGAGAGTGGAGATAGTTCAAAAAAAGCCCAAATCAAGTGATGAGAAATTCCTTGCCTTCAAATACTGTATGTCTGAGAATCTAAGCATTTTAGAGTGCCAACGTCTGAAATACAAATGAAAAAGTTGCATCGCCCTATTGTTATTTATCCGTCTTCGAAATATCAAGTCATTTGTAAAAGACAGGCAATCTTACAGGCATAAAACAATCAGAAACACAATTCCACACATAATTTACAGGCTCTTTGACATAGTCACACAACTGCTACACAAATTAACTAAGCATCTGGAGAACATTTTTAATAAAGCATAGCATTACAATCATCTGTCTGTATAATCAGTCTTGTTCTTTCGGATCACACAGTAAACAAACTGATGGAATGTTTAAAGTTTAAAGTCCTATAATCTTTTTACATCTTCTCTTATTCCTATTCACAAACACACTTCTTTTGTCTCACTGCTTTAAAAATGACAGATGGCGTTGGAGTTGTTCAGGAGTGACAAGTTGTCATGGTTTCTCTGCTAAATAAATGGGTTGGGGTATACGACAAAGTGGAAACAGCCAGCACCAACAAGCTTAGATGGTGAACAGCCACACACACAACACAATATGCCTCTTAATTCTGTGTGGGATACTAACTTCAAGTCAAATACAAAACATGTACATTTGCAAATAAGCAAATTTCCTGCTAATGGTTATCGTAACTATAATCACTGTTAGGAGATGCATCCATTCTGACATGCAATGATAAAAACTGTTTATATGTATTAAGAAATTGTATGCATAGTTAAAGGTGGAAAACTGGCTATCTTCACAATATCTGGTGCTCAGTCATTGGCTAGACGTTTTGTTTTTTAACAAACTCCTTTTTTCTATGTTGTTAAAAGTGCTTTCACACAAATTCCACAATAATGTCGAATGTCTCCTCAGACGCTGACAGAATCACCATCTCTAGCTTACTGTTTTAAAATATTCCTTTAATTAATATACATTTGGGCAACAAAATATTTCTGTAACTGGATGGGATCCAGTGAGGGCCAGAGACAGGATTTCTCACCAACAAGAACAGTCTTTATTTAAACAGACAATATTCAAAAGTACATTTAAACATGTAACTGTTGGTCGATAGTACTGACGAAATTCCCGCTCCTGGCAGCATGCAAGGATAAAGCTTATGAAGGCTGCACATGTTCATCAGGTGGAGCCACATCAGTTGCATTAATTTCTTCCAATGAACATCCCCGGCTCTGCCTTTCCTCCCACAGCGCTACCATCACACAATCATCTCATAGCGGAGTGGTAGCACAGTGGTTAGGGCATTGGTTGGCGGTTCAAATCCCAGGTCCACTGAAGTTACCAGTGTGGGTCTTTGAGCAAGACCCTTAACCCTCATTGCTCCAGGGATGTTGTGATTAACCCAGTGTTCACCTTGTAAGTCGCTTTGGATAAAAGCGTCTGCTAAATTATGCTATTTAATTTCATTATCTTCCGCATCCTATACTAGAGACTTGGGTCGGGGGGAGTTCTCCATTGAACTCACATAATTGAACTGTGGAAGGAAACCAGAAAACCAGGAGAAAACATGGACATGAGGACAACATGGAAACTCCACCCAGACTGGGATTTCGAACCTAAATCCTCATCCGCAAAGTCAAATGTCCTAACTACTAATCCACTGTGTCTCCTCATAAACCAAACTGATTTCATTTGTTACTTATTGTTATGCATTGTTGACATAATGACATGAAACTGGTCAAATCTCATCAACTTTAAAACTAAATACTAGTTCCTTTCATAATAAAGTCTTCTGTATCATTTTTGGCAGCTTAAATATTTTTATGTAACTTCCCAAAAGACATTAAGTTAGCAGCAATATAATGACATTAAAAGAATGGCATAACAATAATCCTGTCTAAATACTCCTAGAAAGGAATATAACATTTGTCCAGCAACATTTGGTATGGCCTTCACAGACCCCTGATCACATGCCCTTATCTTATTTAACATAAAGAAAAGATAAGTGACACTGAAATTCAATGTTCTTCTGGTATGCAATTATAAATATAAAGCTTATTGTAGTTGAATGGAACAACATGGCAGCAGAAAGAAAGGACATTATATTTACAATCCTTGAGCTTCAATACAGACTCATAAACATACTTAAGAGATGGTATGAAAGCACATAGTGAAATTATTATGCATGAATATATCGAACCTTTCACTTTTATTGGTTTTGTATGTGCTACAGTTTATAAAGAAACAGTAGTTTTTGATTTCTCAGAAGGAGGTCATTGCTGTAACTTTCCCTGGTAGAAATCATTCATATGAGTCAGATAATTGCTGAAAATTAGCAACAAAATTAAAAACAGAATATTTATACAAATTGAATTTGTATAATTATTTTAATTTGTAGATCACCATTTAATGCCCAAACTGTTGATGGAACAGCAATATAGTTACATTTTATTTTACACAGGCAAACTGAAACTAAAAACTTAAAACATTTTCCACTGTTCCTACCACCTTCAAATTTATTTCTCTGGGCAATGTTTCACATATAATTGCCAGGCAAACACTAATCTCTAAATACTTCTGCATTTGATGGCTTTGACTATGGTCTATTGACCACCCACTAATGCAGATGTGTCTGATTGGTAAACTCATCAACATTTAGCAGTCGCATCCTTCTGACATGACTTGAGTGGTGCCATTAGTGCTCCTGGTGTGAGAGTCCTGGCCTGAGTGTGCGGTCCTGGATATATCGAACATGTGGCATTAGTACGCTACCCAGCTTCTTCAAGCAGCTGATGGGCAGATGGTGTTGGGGATTGTGTGCAGCTTGGGACAAAGATGCATCTCATTTCCAGGTCTTGTTTGCATTTTAGAATACATCAGGACCATATTGACGTACAGTATACATGATGTCAGAGTGGCCACACTCGTTTGCTAGTGTGTGATGCTGTTCCATATGCATGCCTTCCAGCTGCACGTGATCTGGGTGAGAGAGCTACCCCTCATCATGTTAGATGTAGCCTCCAGTCCAGCTGAAGGTCAGCTTTCATTTATGTATAATCGGCCACAGTCAACCATTTTCTAAATAATATGCAAGGCATAAAATAAAAATAAAAAACCAGTAAAAGCTGGCTGGAGGAAAAAATAAACAGAAATAAGCTTTGGGACATCTTGTATTAAAACTGTGGCAAAAGGAGTTTAATGTATCAGTTACTTTCTATGAAATTGTACAAAGTAAACTGTAGTTAAGCCTTTTTTAATCCACTTATTGGAACATGTTACGATTAAATCCCTAATATAAAGTTTTGAAACCTTTTTTTACACCCTGGGTCCTGGGAACATTCTTCCTTAGATGAGCATGGGGACACCCCCCCCCCCCCACACACACACACCACACATCCCTAATATAGTATTAAGTAGGAGATAATGAGATGAGATGAAGTAAGATTATAATAGGTCAGGATATGGTTCAAACCCATAACTGGAGGAGCTTAACGTTATATTACCACCTTTATCTCCAATCCATCACTGTGTTTAGAAACTGTGTTTTGCTTTTGAAATTTTAACATAAAAAGTAAAATTCACAGCAAATTCATGTAATACACATATACTTGTAATTATGAAAAACATTTAAAGTCACAATTAAAAGATACTGCTATACGTCATAAGTTCATTCATTCATTCATTATCTCCCGCTTTATCCTCTATTAGGGTGGCGGTGTGGTTCCCCATGCCCATCCAGGGGAGAACGTCTCGGGCGCTGGGCAGATAGACCCAAGGGGCCCACACCATCGCTGGGCACACACTCACTCACACAGACACACTCTATATGGGGCAATTTTTGAGAATTCAATTGACTTGATCCATGTTTTTGGACTGTGGGAGGAAACCGGAGAACCCGGAGGAAACCCACGCAGACACGGGGAGAACATGGAAACTCCACCCAGATGAGGATTCGAACCGGGAATCCCTAGCGCTGAGAGGCGAACGTGCTAACCACTAAGCCACCGTGCCGCCCACGTCATAAGTTATGTATGAAAATTCGTAGTTATTTATTCAATAGTTGAATAGTTTATTCAAATTAGTTATTTGCTGCATGGTGGCTTAGTGGTTAGCACATTTGCTACTCAGCACTGGGAATTCCAGGTTCAAACCCCAATCTGGTTGGAATTTACGTTTTCCTGTGTCTGCATTGGTTTCCTCCCACAGTCCAAAACATGGATACAAAGTAAATTTAATGCTCCAAATTGCCCATATAATGTGTGTCTGTGTGAGTAAGTGTCCCCAGTGATGGACTGGCGCCCTGTCCTGGGTGTATCTGCCAAGCACCCAAATAGTTCTCCCCTGGATGGGCATTGAAGTGGGAGGAACCCCTAGGGAGTTACCCTATTTAAGGATTAAGCAGAAGATAAAGAATCAATGAATGATAATTCATAATTATGATATTTCAATTTATACTAGTTAAAACAAATTTGACAACCCTCTATTTCATCTGATAGCATGACTTGGTGTTTATTGACCATCATATTATTTACTGCCATATTACCTCAAACACATTGATTAGTATACAACAAGCAAAACATGATGACATGCACTTGGGTGGATGTCAATATATTTTGGGGTGGTGCCCAATTATATATGTGGGAAAACATGGTGATATGATTGTCAAGTCCCTTATCTCACACCCAATTATAGCTGCTGACAATATGTCTTTGGCTTCCAGTCAAAACATCATCAACTGTATAAGTGAAAATTAGCTACCTTATCTTTAATTGGCATTATTTATCAATCAATTTTGCCAATATTTGATTGAGCTTGGCAAGCGAAGGATAAGGCCTATTATGCCCTGCTGCAACTGCCACTCAAATCTCCCTGCACCCTTGTACATCTAAACGTAGCAACAGCACATCCCACTTTTGCTCATTAATTCTCATTATCATTCATGGCAACAATAGCAGAGATTGCACTGTTTGGGCTTTTTAAAGTCACCTTTAAATAATGAGTCTGTTGTTCCCACAAACAGTAGGATCTCTGAGACTATAAACAAACAAAGGTGTGTTGCATGACAGCCAGACCTAAGACAGCAGCACTGGGAAAAGGACTCTAAAATAAAACAAATAAAAAAAATCTTGATACTGTCACACTAAGCAACAAACAGCAAATAATGGGAATGGGGTCTGATCGTGGTCCTTGAAGCAGCTGTCATATTAAATAATAATGAAGGATCTATTAATATGCAAAGGAAGCAGTGGCAGGCTTAACGCTGTCATGCCTCGGCATATTGTCAGACTGTTCATTATTAATTAACATGCAAGCTGCCCCATACCTGTGCAATGTCAGAACATTCTTTTAACAAATACCAAAAGTATGTGCCCCTTCGACTAATAGTGTAATTAAATTAAGATCAGATTAACTTCACATCAGTAGCCTACACAAGGAGTGACTTAGTACCACGTATGATAAGCTTCACCAGTGCTTACCCACTGTATTTTAAGCCCTCAATAAATAACAATACCAAACTACACTAGATTTTTTACATACAGAATGCTACCTCATGCAGATTCAGGGGTGAGAAGAACTTGTAAACAGTGAACCCAATCCAACAATTATTTGCATTATAGCTGATCTTACTATTAATTGAATGTAGCATAAGGTTCCTGACACAATATATAGTTAGGAGAGCTGCATTTGATCTGACTGATCCAATTTCACAATTGAAAGGAATACATAAAGGGTTATTGTGCATCTCAGCACTAGTGATTCATGGTTCGAATACCGATCTAAGTGGAGTTTCCATGTTCTCCTGTGGGTTCTTCGGTTTCCTCCCACAATCTACATTGCCTGGGTGATATACTTCAGTTTTCCTGTTGGCCCATGATTGTACTCTATTTACTGTAGTTCCTTGAATGAAAAACTTGTAGACCATGCATTTTTAAACTTTATACCACACTGTGTATTTTCAAAAACAGTTCTATGACCACTTGACTCTTGATCTGGTTAACAGAAAATACAATTATTTTGTATCAGAACAAAGGATATAATGAAATTTGCAATGAAATTAAGTTATTTTGTGTCTCATTTTAATTCTATTGCGGGTAGGGAACACAAATATGTGAAAATTTATCCATCCATCCATTATCTTCCGCTTTATCCTCTACTAGGGTCGCGGAGGAGGGTTCCCCATGCCCTTCCAGGGGAGCATGGGCAGACAGTCCCAGGACAGATAGCCAATCTATCGCTGGGCACACACACACACACACACACACACACACACACACACACACACACACACACACACAAACACACTCTATATGGGGTAATTTGGAGAATTTCATCGACCATGATCTATGTTTTTGAACTGTGGGAAGAAACACAGAGGGACAAGGGGAGAACATGGAAAATCCACCCAGATTGGGATTCGAACCGGGAATCCCTAGTGCTGAGAGGCGAACGTGCTAAACACTAAGCCACCGCGCCGTGTGGGAATTTATATTTTTATTAAATAAACTTGTTTCCAAGTTAATTTTAATGATTTTTTTTTTTTTTTTATTTTGTGATAAAAGCACTAAGTTCTGTGAGTGGTTAGTAGAGAACACTGTACAAAGTGACTGGAGTTCAAAATGCACCACCACAACAAAACATTTGTGTTTAACTGAAATATATTACTCACACAGTACTTCTCCTCCTTCTTTTTGTTCAGTTTAGTGGGTTGCCTTGTGCATCCTGGGTCAAGCCCTTATTGCCATGTTACAATGAGTAACAAATATAACCAGTGCTAATACACTTATGAATTTATTTATGAGATTAGTACAATTACTAAACCCATTACCATAATGTTATAAATAATAGAAATAAATCCCACTTGACACCTTAGTAGTGTAATTATTTTTGAACTCTTAGAATTTGCCAGGTGTCAAATTATTTATTTAATTGTATTTAAATAATTTGCATATTAAAGAACGACTTTGCTCCCTGCCTAAAATGTGTTAATGCTGAACATAGCTTAAGCAGTGGAAGAATCCCAGAGGTACTTCACATTTAAGGAGATGGTTGTGACCGCTGTTTGCCTGGCCTGAGCAAATAATAGGATTTGTAGGGGCTGATGTGTTGTAATGCATTTGCAAAAGGAGTACGTGTGGGATTAGTATCTCTGGGTGGCACAAAGATCACTTACAAAGGCCGAAAGTGACATTATGTTTTAATAAAGGCAAAGCAAAGCAAACAAAGATGTCCTTTTCCTAGCTCCAAGGGAACAGTGCTTTTAAAGTGCATAATGAAGTCATGCTAACATGCTATGCTAACACACTAACAAGATAATTTATATTTTTTTATTTGAATGAAATCTTATTATAGTATTCTTCTTCTTATTATTGTTGTTGTTGTTGTTCTTCTTCTTCTTCCTTTTCTTCTTCTTCTTCTTCCTCTTCTTCTTCTTAATAATTAATAAATAATAATAATTAATATTATTATTATAGGGGCGGCTTAGTGGTTAGCACGTTCGCCTCTCAGCACTAGGGATTCCCGGTTCGAATCCCCATCTGGGTGGAGTTTCCATGTTCTCCCCGTGTCTGCGTGGGTTTCCTCCGGGTTCTCCGGTTGCCTCCCACAGTTCAAAAACATGGATCAAGTCAAATGAGTTTTCCAAATTGCAACATATAGAGTGTGTATGCGTGCGTGTCTGTGTGAGTGAGTGTGTGCCCGGCGATAGATTGGGACCCTGTCCTGGGTGTATCTGCCCAGCACCCGAAACGTTCTCCCCTGGATGGGCATGGGGAACCCCACCGCGAACCTAATATAGGATAAAGCGGAAGATAATGAATGAATGAATGAATGAATGAATGTTTGATAAAAGCAGTAAGGCACTCAAGGTTGTGATTTTTTCACAATAATGCATGCCCTCTCGTGCCTTATTGCTTTACTATTCACCGTCCATTGTTGCCGGGTGCAAAGATAATGATGGTGTGCAAAGTTAAAAGCAAACAAACCTCAAGTCTTTTGGAATATTTACCTTTGAATGGATAAGACAAAATTAAAGTGTTTGGCTTATTTTCTTAATTTCTTGTGCCACATTTGGGAAAACCCAAACATAACATTTCAGCAGGATATATTACAGGAGAGTTTCCATGTTCTCCCCGTGCCTGCGTGGGTTTCCTCCCACAGTCCAAAACCATGGATCAAGTCAATTGAGTTCTCCAAATTGCCCCATATAGTGTGTGTATGTGTGTATGTGTGCGTGTCTGTGTGAGTGTGTGCCCAGCGATAGATTGGCGCCCTGTCCTGGGTGTATCTGCCCAGCGCCCAAAACGTTCTCCCCTGGATGGGCATGGGGAACCCCCCCGCGACCCTAATATATATAGGACAAAGTGGAAGATAATGAATGAATGAATTATTATTATAAGTAACTGCAACATCTGCAATTCCATCTCGGGATCAATTAAGTATATTGTTAATAATAATAATAATAATAATAATAATAATAATAAGAAGAAGAAGAAGAAGAAGAAGAAGAAGAAGGATTACATACTATTATATACTATATTATATACTATTAGTATACTATTATTATAGTGAAAAATATTTATTACATTACAAAAAATACATTATGTCAAATTTCAGGTTAATGTATTTAATATGCTCTGTTTTGCTTTTTTTGTATGTAAGTGTAAAAAAACATTTCTGTTTCCATCATTTCAGATTAAACTCAGACATACTGAAATACCACTTGCTATGAAAAATAATAATAACAATAATAATAAAAAATTAAAAAAATAAATAATAATAATAATAATAATATTTCATCCATTCATTCATTATCTTCCCCTTTATCGTATATTAGGGTCGCGGGGGGGTTCCCCATGCCCATCCAGGGGAGAACGTTTCAGGTGCTGGGCAGATACACCCAGGACAGGACACAAATCCATCGCTGGGCACACACTCACTCACAAAGACACACTCTATATGGGGAAATTTGGAGAACTCAATTGACTTGATCCATGTTTTTGAACTGTGGGAGGAAACCAGAGAACCCGGAGGAAACCCACGCAGACACGGGGAGAACATGGAAACTCCACCCAGATGGGATTCGAACCAGGAATCCCTAGCGCTGAAAGGCGAACATGTTAACCACTAAGCCACCGTGCCGCCCTTAATAATAATAATAATAATAATAATAATAATAATAATAATAATAATAATAATAATAAAATAATGTTAATAAAAATAACTAAGTCAATATTTTTAGTTAAATAATCCAAGTGTTTTATTGTGTTCCACATTTGAACTACTACACACTACTATGTAACAGATCTGTTTAATTTACTAATAGCATTATTATAAATAGTAGTTGATGTGGCTATGTCAGACTGCCTGATTTATGGTTTGTTTGTAGGGGTCATGTGTGCATCTGAGGTGCTATGCGCTGTATGTGAGATGTGCACATGCACTGAGATAATTGCTTTTGTTATATATTGCAAATGTATTATATTTGTTATTATTAGTCTTCTCTTCACCTATATTTTTACTTGTAAACAAATTATTAAGTTCAAGATTATATTTGGGAAAAAAAATATTGTAGTAAAATTATATTGTGTATTTTCATTTTGCAGTCCATACATGAAGTCTACATGAGAGCGAAAACAAATCATGTATCTAGATTAAACGGCTGTGTCCCCGACTTCTGACAGTAAAAGAACACCTATAATGCACCAGCATCAAAACCCTTGTAATAAAATGTTGCTTTTCTTCACAGAAATGTCAAGATCAGAGCCCCTGTCAAGGCTTAAAGGCAGAATGGACATCAGAGGGGTTTTTTTATGGCTGTTGTTGTGTTGCACTAAACAAGTGCACAGGCCCCTCATCCTATGAGATGTGCCCTCTAAGTTCCAGTTTCCAAATGAGACACTGATAGGCTGACCCCGTTCAGATGAAGGAGAGTAAAACTTGGCCCTATCTCGCCGAGCTGAAAGCCTGAATGTGAGGGTCCTGTTGTTGGAGATTGCCTGTTTTGAGACTGGGTTGAAATTCTAAATTTACTGCAAGCAGAGCTGTTATTTTTAACAGGGAATATTGCTTGGAGCGGCGGCACGGTGGCTTAGTGGTTAGCACGTTCGCCTCTCAGCGCTAGGGATTCCCGGTTCGAATCCCCATCTGGGTGGAGTTTTTTCATGTTCTCCCCGTGTCTGCGTGGGTTTCCTCCGGGTTCTCCGGTTTCCTCCCACAATCCAAAAACATGGTTCAAGTCAATTGAATTCTCCAAATTGCCCCATATAGAGTGTGTCTGTGTGAGTGAGTGTGTGCCCAGCGATGGATTGGCGCCCTGTCCTGGGTCTATCTGCTCAGCGCCTGAGACGTTCTCCCCTGGATGGGCATGGGGAACCCCACCGCGAACCTAATAGAGGATAAAGCGGGAGATAATGAATGAATGAATATTGCTTGGTTTAAAAATGGGAGGATATGTAATGCTTGCTTTTTCTAAGATAAAATAAACCAATGTAATCATTATTTGTATCTAACAGTCCAAATGTGCAGCAAGCATGCAAGAATGAAATCTATTTGCTGTGGATAATTTAAAAAATCTAGTATGTAAATAGGGTGACTTTATTGCAAGAGACATCAAAAGCTTATTCGATGAAAACCAGCCTCAAATAGAACAAAAGTGCTCTCTATAATAAGACCTGCTCAAGGGGAACTAAAGGCACAAGCAGCTGTTGTTGATTCTTGTGGCGATAAGCTTACTTTCACATAGTCGCATATGTACATATAGAAGCAGAGTGGATTTAATCGGGCTAATTAAAATCCACTCAAGGCAGAATGCAGTATCTACTGAAATAATGCGATAGAAGAGCACTACAATTTGTTTTCAGTAAGTCGGGGAGGTGGGGGGGGCAGAAAGCTGTGGAAGCTCAGTTACTGTGACTGGAAGTTTGTGTGGCACTGTCAGTTTTAGCAGCGTGCCATTTAGCGGATGTGCAGAAGGGGCTCCTGAGAGGACACCAAGGCCAAGTGTGTTACCTGTGGGGGGAATGATTCCTGGAGACATGAGGCCAGGCACAGAGTGAGGCATTATATGAGGATTCTCTGGCGATGTAACACTCTGGGTCCTCTTCGGAGGCCTCCCGGGTCTTGAGCTAAAATCAAAGTGAAGTTTAGGCATAGGGGGTGAGAAGAGGTGAGAGAGAGGGTGAAGTAAACAGTCAGAGAGACAGAAAAAGAAAGAGAGAGAGAATAGAAGGTAAGGAGAAAGGGAAGACGAAAAAAACAGAAGTATTAAAGCACTTTGTCATGCAATTACATTCTAAAAATTTAGAGGTAACATGCAATGCAAATACATTGCACTTTCAAAGACAGTTGCTTTCTGTAGCTCAATATAAAAGACTTCCATGACTAATTAGATTACATGCCGAATTAATTTTCTTTATTGAAGATCAACCACTTTTAGATGCATAATTCATAGGATGCACCTCGTTACCTGCTTCCCTGTATTAATATCCCCACACTATTTGAATTGCATCGTTTGAATATGTTAAGGTTTGGGACTCGCCTCTTTTGGCCTGGGGATTACAGGTTAACTTGTTATAATTATTGCAGGCAGGCCACTACTGATTTATGAGACTTTTAAAAACCAAATATGTGTAGTTCTTGTAATGAATGATAAGTTAAGGTTCTTCAGGAAATTAAAAGGCAATGGCTGCCTTAGGAAATGTTCTGCTTGCCTGATTTAATGCCAGACGTAGCTGGAAGGTGGTGTGACAAAATCATTCAGACCTGTTGTACGCTCATGATGGAAACTTTTATTACTCCAAATGAGTGACCAAGATCACATGGTGATTAATGACAGAACATGCTTGTGTTGATGGCGGGAAAAATGCTCCTCCAAGCTGATTTTCAAGCATGTCACAGTCATTATGGTGCTGCCTGCATTTGTGTGCAGCGTTTAAAGTAATCACAACGAAAGCTGCTATAATTACAAAGCATTGATTGAGCCCACAGATAGGTCATGAAATCTCAACACCTGATTAAAGGTAACTGTTCAATATTTTAATATAATAAGAAGCGAAAACTGATCCTTATTTTGTTTGCAACTGTTAAAAAATATGAACAAATGAAAATAAAGCATATATATATATATATATATATATATATATATATATATTATATTAATCTCTACGTAATTTATTAAGCTCATTTATGTATACCCCTACAGACTGGCTATTATTATTATGTATGTTTAGATTGGTGTACTGATCTCTGTTCAGCATCATTGCTATGCCTCATCCACTGGTATCAGCACGCCAATTATCACGCCACCACCATGTCAGTATAATTGCTGTACTGAGAATTATCCACCACCCTAATACCTCCTGGTCATAGGAAAACGAACTAAAGCAGACAAAAAAATATGTAGAGAAACAGATAGACTGTAACTGTAGAACTGCAAGTGAAACTGGAAAAACACAAGTGAGTGTACAGTAGAAATGAGGAGCTGTACCTTATAAAATAAAATCTAAAAAATCTTCTTCTTTTTTTTTAATAACTAAACAGATTTTCATTTTTATGACTAATGGTACAGCAAGAAAACAGCATTTCCAAGCCTGGACTCAAGGCCTTTTTTTTAAGGCTCACTTGTTCACATTCTATCCTACTCTATCATGCGCATCAGTTTTGCACATTTAAAGACTGGGCAGATGAGCTGCGTTTCATTGCATTTTATCATGTTTTATTCCTGACAGGCATGAAATTGAAACGGAAATTTTTCATTCCACTCGCTAAAACAAAGGGAGCCATAAACTGGGGCACTTTTTGATAGCAATGAGCCTTAGGCCATATAGAGTAGTGTACAGAGTTTATATCACATCAGCATTGCCACAAAACATAGGACAGCAGAAATATAGTCTACAACAAAACTGTGCTGAGTGCAGTACTAAATATTAGACTTCCATTCTTTTATGAGATATTTGGTAGAAGTTTTTTTTTTAAACTGTTAATTTAAGGACAAAGTTGACAAAATTCAATTTTGCATTTGCAATTCAGATTTAACCAGTCTCTTGATGGTTAAAACTAAAGCAGAACAAGAGAGAGGCTTGCACATTTTATTAAAATAGTGGCTGCAATGGGCTTTGCTTTGCTTGTGGTGCTTTTCTTTTTATCCTTGAACATATGAGACAACAAATGAAAATGCTCCTATTCCCAGCTGAAAAGTAAATCCTGCTCACACAGAAGCCATCCTTTGATCTGCTCAGGGAGAAGTTTAAGTGCCATCAGTTCATCCTACACGCCTGAATTATTGATAAAAGGCCTAACAGAGGGCATGCAACGGTAAAGGCCTCTTTTCCCCCATCATCTTACAAAGGTAGGTAAAATTACATTTATCTTAAAATGTCACATTAACTTTCATTTCAGGAACAACTTAGAACCAGTATAAGAGTCAGTTTAGCTCAAGAGCAGAAAAAAAACAAAAGAGCTCTTTGTGGGGCTGATTGCATTAGTTAAATATGACTGTTATTGAAAGTGACGTGACTATGCTGCACTTCATGTTTGGAGATTTTATTACATTTAAATCTCCAGATTTTCATTTGTGAAAATGGCACTTATTTTATATTCATTTACATTGTTAAACATAATTTTTTTCATGTTTTAGTTGCTTTCATTTTGCAGCGCTTCAGCTGATGCTTGTCTTTGAAGGTGCACAACGTAAGGTGCCCCACAACGTAAGGTGCCCCACCAGCATAATACACTGCTCTGTCACATGTTCCTGTAGACTCTATATACTGTAGTATGCCAACAAAGGCCAAGAGAACTGGATTATTACAAATGCAGCAGACAATTTGTCAAGCTGTTCATACTGAATCCTTAAATAGCCTGGCACAGAAAGTCCAGAAAAGTAGACCAATGTAAAAGAGTAATAGTTCATCAGCTACAGTGCTTTACATCCTCTAACCGAAGGGCTAAGTTAATTTTTTAGCATTTTTTTTGAAAGCCAAGTATAATACACAATAAAACAAATAAATTAGTCTGTTTGTTATATAAAAAATATTAAAATCCTTTTTAGTGGTCACATAAGTGCACCTGACATTTATTAGGGCTGTCTCTGTGTAATTGTATCCCTATTTGTCTTTTTTTTATATCAGCTTCATGCATTTTGCAAACACTTAATATCATTCCTAACTAAATGGAATTGGGGGAGCACTATAAACATTAAGATGTGCATATGTGTGAAACTTTGTACTTCTAATAAATTTTTTGACAGTTTAACAGAAACACACATTTTAATGATTTCAATTTGTTCTGTGATTTAATTTCAGGTATTCAATAAAGCAGTGATGCAATAGAGCGTGTGCACTGTAAATAAATCATGGTAAAAAGGTGTTGTTAGGCAGGATACAGAGTGTCTTACACCTCTTTTCCGTAATTTATTCACAATAATTCACAGCCTCAAGTGCCTTATTGTGTTTATAAGATGAGTTTTATTCAGAAATATATTTAATTAGAACTAGGGCTGAGCGATAAATAGATTTTTTCTATTCATTAAATTTTTTGTGTAAATCCATTTATTTTAATAAAAATTCTATTTTTTTAACGTTCTACATACAACCATTAGCAATCGACACTCTCCTCTGGGCTAACATCCCCCACGAGGTATACACAAATAAACAACATGGCAACGAGCAGGCATGAACTCCTCCCAAAGCAAGGCACAGTTTCATCAGCTGTGTGGAACTGGTTCGGATTTTCTTTGTCGGACTAAAAACAAACAAACGCACCCTGATCAAAGACTAAAAGACTAGAACTGCCCATTATTTAATTTCTTTTATTTTGTTAATTTGCCCTTATTATTTAATTTTTATGTTTTTGTTCTTACTAGTAACACTACAAAAAAAATTATTGGCTACAAATTGAGTAGGAAACTTAGCACATTATAATAATAGGATAACCTATTATAACATGTTAATGTTTGTTGAGTAGGGAAAAAAAAGACAAAGCAAATTATCCTGCTCTTTTTTTAGACCTTAATCAATGATTCCATATTGCCCAGGCCAATGTCAGAATTCTGTAACAGTACAATTGTCCCAGGCTCCAAAATAGCACATACACAACAGACAAAGGAATTATCTTTCTCTTTGAAACCATGGCAAAAAGAAAATAGTACTGAACTTTCTCTGAACCATGCTTCCTTTAATGGCCTTGGTCCATGTTGACCTAGGAGTCCAGAGAGAAACATGATCCTCCCAGCCCTACCACATTGCAAATGTAATCAGATTAGAGCCACACAATACACTCTTATTTCAATAACTCAATGCAATAACCAGCAATAATTTAATACACCCTCTCATCTGTTTTTCCCCTTCCATTTGTTTCACGCAGGAAAACTGATACAAGGAGGAAATACTGTTTAACACATACCAAAACACATTTCACGTTCTGTGTCCGATACACATGGCACAGACTCAGCATAAAAACATTCCTGCGAGTTACAAGTCCGTGAGCCATTAAAAGGACTGCTGTTTTTGGCTGCAGGGGCCTGATAGAGACATATTTTGACATCTTCAGGTAAACTGTCGTCATCCGGTCAGTGCTTGTTCATCTCCAGTTTAGTAAAAAGAACACCCCACTTTGATTTGCGTAGTAGGGAGCAATTAACCTTTTCTGCCTGGCTTTTGTTTGTCATGTGGAAAATGTAAAGATGAAGATATTTATTTCATTTACTCACTGCGCACCAAAACAAGCAGATGAATTATGGACTTTCAGCCTCTGTAAATACCGCCTCTTCCCAGAATCCCGCCAATCAGGCCTTATAAAATATTAACCCTGAAGTCATTGCCCTTTTCAAATCTCTCACCTAGAATTCCCTAATTGTTCATTTTCTTTATCTTACCAAAGCAGAGAGTAAATAAATTAACAAAATAGCTTTCACCACCTCAATAACCTTTTAAGCGAGAGATTATCGCTGGTTTATTTTTTATTTCTTTCCCAATAATAGCAGTGCATACCTTGTTGATTCATCCACTGAGATGGGGCCACTCAGAAAAAAATAAGGTCTCAATGATAACATTGGCATTTACTGTACCAACATGATGGAATGAAATTAAAATCTGTACAATTTATTTAGACAAACAGAGGAAAGCACAGCACATAGCATATATAATATTATAAAACAGGAAGTTCCGATCCTTTAAATCTGATGGGCTGTGCTGTTTGTACATTCATATTAATGTGTGATGATTGTGATCATTGTTTTTATATTTAATATATATATATATATATATATATATATATATATATATATATATATATATATATATATATATATATATATAATAATGTTTAATATATATTAATATATTAATACAGATTAGTATACCAACAGTCAAATTATAATTAAGTACTAAACCTGTTGCAGCTTTATAATTCATGTTCTGTAAAATGGCCACTAGAAGGCATTTTTTGATTGTTAGAGAACAGAGAATTCTGTTGTCCTGGTATCCAGTTACTCAGCAATCAATGTTCACTTTCAAACAAGACCAGACTATGTCACGGAAGACCAGTTCATTAACGATTTTGTTTTCAATAAGCGCATTTATGAATCGAACTTTTTTTATTATTATTATTATAATGTGTTTGCAACTGTTTTATAAAAGCAATAAAGCAGTCAAAGCTGTGCATTTTTGTAAATAAATCACAGAAAAGAGGTGTAACGGTACACAGCTTCGCATCAGGCCTAACAACACCTCTTTCTTGTAATGTATTTACAATAATACAATACAGTATGTGGCGGCACGGTGGCTTAGTGGTTACCACGTTCGCCTCTCAGCACTAGGGATTCCCGGTTCGAATCCCCATCTGGGTGGAGTTTCCATGTTCTCTCCATGTCCGCGTGGTTTTCCTCCGGGTTCTCCGGTTTCCTCCCACAGTCCAAAAACATGGATCAAGTCAATTGAGTTCTCCAAATTGTCCCAAATATATTGTGTTTGTGTGCGTGTCTGTGCGTGTGTGCCCAGCGATAGATTGGCACCCTGTCCTGGGTTTATCTGCCCAGCGCCCGAAAGGTTCTCCCCTGGATGGGCATGGGAAACCCCCCCCCCCCACGACCCTAATATAGGATAAAGCGGAAGATAATGAATGAATGAATGAACAATACAGTATATCTTTACAGCAAATGCTATATATTATATTAATTCCAAGCATCAATATAATAAAAAGACAACACCTCTGTTCCAGGTTAGACATGTTCTACTTGTGACTATCATTCTAACAAGGTACCTGCATGTTTAAAATGTATTCAATGTACGTAAAAAAAAGGGCTGATATCTGCTGTTACTTGACACTGGATAATACACTGTAGCTATCACATACCTTTTCGCACCTGCAAGCTAATGAAAGATCACAAAAGAGGTCACTGTGGGTTACGTACTAGCCCGCTCCTCTGCCACTACAGCATTCATCAAACCCAGCTTGGATCTGGGTTTTATCTTTGCCTTTATTTGCATTGAGCTGCTGTTGCTTTATCTCCATCTTGCCGCTCTCACACACCTGTCACCTCTCACTTCAGCCTGGTAGCTAAAGCGGCCTTATCAGATTCAGATAAATGGATTAGCCTGAGCACTTTATAAAAAGGCCTCTGAGCTTTTTTTTATGAGCAGCTGCATCTGCTGCTAACTGCTGAACTTTTGTGAGGAACAATATATTAGATCAAATGTACACAATCAAAGGAACCAGTTACCTACAGCAATAACACCAACATCACTCACAACCCCCACCCAGCCCTCATTTAATGTAACTGGCCTCGCTATCCTTCATCGGGCCCGCATCTGTGTGTAACATTTACAGATATAAAGAGCAAATGGTTATAAAATTGCCCTTCCTGTTCCCTTTGTGTATGGCACGCTCTGATTAAAAAGCCACCAGGCGGGACCATCAGATTGCCACTGCTGCAAAGGAACTCCCTACCCCAGTCGTTTTCCTTTCTCTAGCTTTATTTACATGGCTGGAGCAATCGTCGAAGCAAAAAAAAAGGTAAAAGGAAATATGTGGGCAGCTGTAGATAAAAACATAATATCTAATTAATAGTTTTAATACAGATCTTTGCCAAAGACCTAAAAGACCTAAAAAAAGAAAAACCCTGCTATTTTCATGCATCGTTAAAGGTCCTGTGCGGATTCTGTAATTGTGTTGCATAATTGTAAAGCTTGAAATTGTTTTGTATTAGTTCTGTTACCACTAATAATGAGGCGGCAGCAGACAGTACATATCCTGGGAATTTATAGCGGATGCCTAATTGGTTGACTTTTGCGTGTCTAATGGACGATTCTCCTAATTAAAAAGATATTGCAGGAATAGTTATAAATCAGATATGAGTTCAAAGAAGCAAAAAAAAACTAAGTTACAAAGTTAATCAAATGGAAGAAAATGAGCAGTTCCAGGAAAGTCTGAGATCAGTAGATATGCTATCCATACTGATATTTATTAATTGCAGTCACTTTGCTTAACAAAACAGAACAGATATCATCTTTAAAACTGGGGGAATTTCATCCATGAGCCGCAATGCATATGAAACAAGCCTTTAAAACAAGGCTTTAAAAACTTACTAGTCAGGGTGCCTTTGAGGATATTTAATTAAAATCTAATCCTGCATTCATTAAGGCTCACATAAATTAAGCTGTCATTCATAAGATTTATGGATTCTCATTTGCATTTTGCATACAATTCATCAATTACTCAAGTATGAAAGGAGCACATTTCCCTTGGAGCTGCCTGCTGCCCTGCCAACATTTGAAATGAGAGAAAGAGCAGGACTGTCAGGCATTCGAAACAAACTTTCCCCACAATGTCTGTTTTCTGATTAATCTAATTTCCAAGGCATCCCTTTACAAGATTGTACACAGTCCAGCTGCAGTTTTCAATTATATCTCCTGTCCTCACCGCTAACTTTGAATGGGAGATAGATGTAGCGTGGGGCAAATTTCCAACCCCTGCTCTGCTCCATGCAGCAAGCCTGTTTACTCGCATCTTCCTAAATTAAAAAAGTAGTTTTTGAAGTTAACAAAAATAGGGGGGAGGAACAGACTGTCGTTATTTTATTTAGAGAGCTGTCAGACCGAAATAACAGTTTTTAATAATGCCATACTTACTTTCACATTTGCAGCTACCAGACTCTATAACTCTAAGGGTGACCTGCAATCACAAAGGGACTTGGGGCACAGCCACATTGGAAAGCATTGGAGAAAAGCTAAGTGCTTAATCCAAGCCAGGCGTGAATGCTCCTAAGATAAAAGGTCAAGCAAAACAAACAAACGGCTTGCAAGGATGAATAGAATTAATTGAGTCATTAATATGCATGGCTAATAAAGCTCGAAAAATCAGGCAGAGAGGGAAAAAAATCATTGTCGGCTATTCTCTTTTAATGGCTCGTATTTTCAGCATGGAAGCATCTGGGACACATAGGTATCAATCTCTGAAAAAGGGAGGGGGCAGACAAACAGGTTGGCATAACCCTTATTGCTGAGCATCCGTGTTATACAAAGCGCACAAAAGCAAACTTGTTCTGGTGGGGAGATTAATTCCCAATTAATCCCAAATTCTGGCAGAGGAACAGACCGAGTGGTGTAAATGAAAGTCATCCTGAAGCGTACTTAATTGGTTCCCCATAGTAAAAGAGCTGGAAAGCAGAGATCAGGCAGGAGTTTATTAATCCTTCCCATTGTTTTATAAAAATGTCATTGAAAGTAACTTCAGATAGGGCCAAGAGTTAAGACTTTAATGTGCTTTTAATATTAACAGAGGTGTTCAATTAAAGCCCTGCCAAACAATAGCAGTCAAGAGTGATACATATTAATTCTAGAAATATGAGTTCACAATCAATGTGATTAGCATAAGTGTGTCGGTGCAGACCACTAAAACATTTAGTCCTACACACATACTGACATAATTAATCACTGCAAAACAACTACTGATGGTAAACATTAAAATGTATATGATAGCAGGGTCAAATTTAAATACAGTATAAACCAAAATATGGTGTAAATCTTTTAAGAACGAATCACTGGAGGCTATTGAGAAGGTATGTGCTCTATTTGGAATTACTGTTTCTCTGTCGCTCTAATTAACAGACATTAGCAGTAGTTAAAATGTGCAACATTTCACGGAAATGCAATGTCTGCTGCTTAAATTATGGACAACACACTCACACCACACTGCGATTCTACTTACGTGTTGAAACAATGTTGAAATATATTTAATATGCTCTAAACTGCTCTTATATTATTTAACAAGAAGTTTTTTGTGAAAAGGATTTCCTGAATCAACTTCATAAATTCCCAACATCCTGAACCAAAACACTGAATAATTTTTACCCAGTCTGCTCGTGTGATAATTTGATTGATTTTACAAGCAGTACTTGTCTCCTGTGTTTAAACTCCTTCTGTCTTCTGATACAGGTATTCAGTTCGTGAACCACTCGTCTTTCTTAACAGAGCAGACGCATAGACAAACACATTCACACATTCATATCTTGGAAAAATCTAATAGAAGTGTCTTAACATTGTTGGATAACACTGCATCTTTTGGAAGAACAGACACATGTAGTGTATATACTCTCTGTCTGGAAGTCGAACCCAGGACCTTTCCACTGTAAAATGACATTGCAACCCACCCATCAGACTAGGTAAATTAGTTGAGGATGTGGTTGCACAGTTGTTAGGGCATTGGGCTATCAATAAGAAGGTTGTGGGTTCATATCCCAGGTCCACTGCAGTTAACAATGTGGGTCCTTGAGCTTTGGATAAAAGTGTCTGCTAAATGACCAAATGTAAATGTAAATGTAAATTACATGTTGTAATTAAACTGTTACATTAAGTCTGAATTTGTGTAATATGTGATAATGCATGTTTTGTGTGGAATATGCATGTTCTCCCTAAGATTGTGTGAATTTCCTTAGGAGCTATGTTTTTTATTTAACAGCCCAACAACATGCTAGTAGGTAAACCAAAGGTAATATATTATCCACAGGTACGAATGTGTAAATGAGTTTGTTTGTATATCTGCCCTGCTGTGAATTGCCCATGATGTTTCTACTCTATGAGATGGACTACAGCATTTCCCTATCCCTAATCAGGATAAGCAGAAAATAAATGAATAGATAATAAAGGATTGAGCAATGTGTTAAAACTACAAAATAAAAAAATTAAATTAAAGGAAACCTTTTAAAAGTATGTATTTATTAACAAATATTTAAAGGTGGCAAGGTTATAAAGTGGGTCCTAGAACGTGTCTGTAAGATTCAAGGTAAAGTGTCTGCTCTAAATTGTTTCTTTAAATTGCCCCTATATAATTTGTGTGGATTGGGATACTGTCCTGGGTGTATCTGCCCAGCACCCATAACTTGATGGACATACGAAACCCCAGCGACCCTAGTAGAGGATTAAGAGGTCAAGATAAAGAGATTAAAAAAGATTATAAACAGATCTTTAAATGGCTACACACACACACACACACACACACACACACACACACACACACACACACACACACACACACACACACAAAACAGGTGTATATAAGTAACAGGAATAAGTTTATGTAGCCATTTAAAGATCTGATAACACTTTAAAGATAAACACTTCAACATTCATTCTCGTAAAATATTAATAAAAATTAAACTGGCAGAGGAAAATAGATATAAAGTCAAGGGAGTTAGTTTGAGGTCTGAGATTGATGTTGGAGCTAAACAGGAAATCCTTAATGATTAACATTAATTGGACTGTGAATTGGAATGCAGTGAAACATTAAACAAAAATTATCTACTGTTTATTCTCACTTTTTCTTTTTTAATAATTAATGGAATGTAAATATTGTGAGGAATCCAAACTGGCTCAGTGATGGGAGAGGAAGGGAAGTGTTTACATAGGAGCAGTAAAGTGTTCTCAGTGCACAACAAGGTTACGAGTCTGCCCCATTTCTCTCAGTTCCACACCAGAAGTAGCGCTGTCTCCTCCCAGGAGCCCAGGCTCGCACACAAGCGTGTTTGCATACTCAGATACTGTTTATGCAGCTCCAGTCATCTGTTGCGGGCTAAGGGCCCTGATCAATTCAGTCAGCGACAGTTTAAATGCTGTTTACTGTAACATCCTCACAGTCAATAAAAGCTCCGTTCCCAACCCCCAGGCATTATTTAAAAGTCCTAATCAAGAGAAGTTTTTGTTCACAACGAAGAGGAGCAGTTGTTTGATTGAATTTGTCATCAAAAATGTCCTACTGCAGAAACTATGTGAACCTGTCAGAGAACAGGAGATCCATCCAATTGGGAATGAACAGTGGCAATGAGTGTGTGAGTGTGTGTGTGTGTGTGTGTGTGTGTGTGTGTGTGTGTGTGTGTGTGTGTGTGTGTGTTTGTGTGCATGTAGAGGGAGGAAAGAGACAAATTGAATGTGGCGCACACAAGTTTACTTTCATCCCCGCTGACTGATTGGCATCAACTGCCAAACACGGCAGAATGGAGGAGAGGCCGGGCCTGTACCATTTAAACCCACAGAATGACAATTACTTCAGACAAGCTTTATCAGAGCGGCGGCTCCCCTCCATCGTGCAGAGTAAATCACTGGCTTTATTCCTGGAAGCTGTAGATTCCATTAAAAAAGCTTCATGAGGAGGGAAGAAAAGCCCATTTAAGCCCAGCACGAAAGCAAATAGTCCGACTCAGCACATCTGAGTAAGACTGAAGCAATGTCCTCACACCAGTTGATGATATAATTCTTAATGTGCAGCTCAAGAAGACATAAATCTTAAAGCAGACATCACCTGAGATTTCTTCTGCCCCCTTCTTTTTCTTTCAGCTTTATGATGAATTGTTGGTAACATCCCCATGACTAAAGCCTTCAACCTCTTCAAGCCCATGGCTCTAATAACTCGTGGGCACTAGTGCAAAGGGGGAGTGGTGGGGCGCACATGACAGAATGATGAATATCACAACAGACAGCTCCAATATGGCACAATTTTAGCAGATCAATATCGAGCTGCAATATAAGAAAAAGGGGGCAGATATTAGTGTACGCGGTGTATTACAGATGAGGTACAGCTCTTCTCTATGTTCTTGCCCTGGACCTTAACAGCATTTCACACACATCTCATTTGTCCTAGTGCTCCCAAACATCATGAAAAACGAATAATTCCCCTCGCCCTGCATCAGAATTAATCCGCAATTAGCATAACTTACTGCTGTTCTGACTGCTCTGCTTGGACATGCTTAATTAAACTTTCACAATCTGCCTCAGAAGGTTTCAGACAGCCATTAAGAAATCCAAGAATGTCACAAATGTTGTTAAGAGCGGTAGTCTTCTGGAAATTTATTAATTTACTATAAAAAGACAATGCAGGACCGAATTATGCAATATTAGAGATGTTTAAATTAAAGGAGTAATTATAATCTATGTTTCTAAAAAATCTACATAGGGTCACATTAAATACATTTTAATCATTGTCAGTGTCTGTCAATACTAAAATACTGAATATTAATGTAATCGAAAGGGCAGATGACATTTTGTCCAGCTACTAGTTCTTATCATTCAAATCTATAGTAATGACTATGTAGAAAATATTTTCTTGTTAGAAGTAACAAAAGTCTGGGGCTGCCTTGTGACAAATGAGAAAGTGATGACAAGATGAACACGTCAATGTAAAGAGGAAAAATGTGCATTAAAACATTATATTTTTCAGAAACAAATACCCAGCTAATTGTTTACGTTTATCAAGAAAATGTATTTTTATAGGGTCCTTGCTGGAATGTGGCAGCACAGTGGCTAGCATGCCCACCTCTCAGCGTTGGGTATCCAGGTTTGAATCCCGATTTGAGTAGAATTTCTATATTCTCCCGAGGGTTTTCTTCTAGTTTCCTCCCACAGTCCAAAAACATAGATTCGAGGTGAAATTGTCCCTATATAAATTGTTCCTATATATTGTGTGTTAGTGGGTGCCCAGAGATGGATTTGCACCTGCCCAACAACAGAAATGTCCTCCCCTGTATGGATGGTCACCTTGCAACCCTAATCCCTGGTATAATATTAAGCAGTAGATAATAAGATCCTGGCACGTGTACTTTTTCTGCTACATATCCTTTTAATACAACATATACTATGCCTCGGACTCTAAATCAGACATTTCTGTAATGTACTGTAAAATACATATCTCTGTGTATCATGTACAGCTTAATTGTTATTAAATATACTATTCAACAATTTTAAAATGCCTGTTACTTATAAGCGAGTCATGAACTGGGATTAAAAATGTCATAATGAAGGATCTTTCACCAGGAAGCATGCCACAGCTCCAAGAATAGTAACTGTTACTACAGCTTCCCCACTGTCAAAGTGCAGGGTTCATTAAGTACTATATATAGAACACAATATCCCTTATGCGGATTTTATTAGGGTACTGATAAACATACAATATAGAACTGTCAGGTCCAGGGCAAGGACAGTGACAGGTCTTTAACTTTTGAGTGGACTGTAAAGCTTTTATCTCAAGCTCCAAATTGACAAGACCCACTCAGCTATTCTTCAAAATGTGATGGGAAATTATGCACTGGAGTCAGTGGAGATGGTTGCAACTTCTGCATAATTAATAATTTTCACTGTTTCTGATTTGAGTGTAGATTGATGTTCTCAACGAGCCCTGTTCACAGTAAACCAATGTGCCAATAAACCACAAAGACACACTCAGCGTGTACAACAACATGGAAGACACAGAACCTTACACAAACAAGAGAACAAAAGAATAAAGTTTGATAAGAATAAAAAAAATCTATCAAAAAATCAATTAAATAATTAAGAGTGCATCAAATGCAAGCAGCATCACTGGTCACACACTCACACACATTATATGGGGCAATTAACTTGGGGCAATTTGGAGCAGCCTTTTTACCTTGAGTCCATGTTTTTGAACTATCGTATGAAACCGGAGAGCCCACAGAAAACCCATGTGGAGAACATGAATACTGCTAGCCATTAAACTACAGTGCTGCCCGAGTCCAAATTTAGTAATAAAATATAACAATGCTTCCGCCCCAAAACACAATTTAATGTGACAAACTGTGACATCAGAATCAAGATGTATTAAATGAACACCTTTGGTATTTTGAGATCAGATTATTACACTATTATTGCACTGTTATTACATTAATATTGGTTATAAATGTTGTTATAAGGTAGATTGTTGCAAATAGATGACTAATAGATGATGAATGTACACTGTTTAAAAAACAATGTACACATTATTATATAATTTATTATTTATATTGCTGTTAGTGCCAAGGAAACACCCTGGAAAGTTTCTGAGTCAATCACAATGCCTACACACAATTACACATATTGGGAACTTGATATTTTTATATCTTCTGTCTCCAGAATTAAGAAATACAGAAACAGGGTTATTAAGTTTAGGGGAAACATGCAAACTCTACACACCATGGGACTAAAAAAATAGGGCTTACTTAGTCACTATGCAGCCAATGTGTATATATTTATTATTAGCAGTATTATTGGCGTTCCCTTTTTCAAGCCCACAGTAAATGCAGCACTAACCTTGTTAACTGCAATGTTACATTGTTTTACTTTTGTCCTGTGGGCTAATCTTTAAATGCGGAAAAAAAGCAATTAGGACTGTTTAAAAAAATCAGCAACTGGTCACTAACACTGTTAATCAGTGTCCCTTTTTTGGCCACCAGTTAGGAACATGGCATGATAGATAATTAAAATCATGTCAGGTGAAAGTCCAGCAGTTTTGTTCAGAGAGTATGTTCTCACACTGCACGCTTTGTTCGTCTTATTAACCTTCTTGCTTCTCAGTGCGGCTTTAAATGAAATCTTTAGCCTTTTAAATGTGAAATTAAAACCGCGGTCCCCTGAGCACTTTTAATTATTCTACTCCTGAAAAACTTCCACTTTTGTCAGCCTGCTTTATTAGCAAAGCAGCTCACTCCCTCTTTCTTTGTGTCTTCCCAGGTCTGTCATGCTTTACTCTTTTGAATCTCTCTCTCTCCCTCTCTCTCTTTCTCTGAGTCTCTTTTCGATCTTTCTTTTTCCAACAGGACTGTTAAATTCTCACCTTGCACTGCCCTTGTCATCGGCCCGCTGAAGCACAAAGCTAGGCAGCGAGGGAGTGTTTACTCATTTCCCCAGCACATTATCTTTCACATTAATCACAGGCTCAAACCTTCTGGACACAGCACAGTCTCCAGCTCAGCCCAGGACCACACTTTTCCCTTACATCTGAGCTCAACCCTTAAAATGGCCTTTGCATTTTTACAGGTAGATTGGGCTTGCAAACTATAACACAAACTGTCTTTTCATGTGCTCACTTATTCCACGGCCTTAAACCAAGTCAAATAACAAACCATTTCATCATCTGGAATAACATATATTACAAATACCGCAGATATACATGAAAATATGACATTCAGAAGCAAATGAACTGATCTGTAACCCTTTTTTTTAATATGACTAGACCCTACTTGTGCACTTGTTGCCCGGGCTTATGATGACATTTAATGAATATGGTGTAAATATGAATTTACTCATAATTGGTCACTTCTTGATGGGATTAACCATTACATTAACCAATCATTGGTGTTGCTGCTCGAACCACATAGAGGTGATCCACATAGAGGTGACATCTTGGTGGTTGTAAATAGTATCCAAACCTCCGAAGAGCAAGTTATTGTAGACGTAGACGTTGTATAGGGAACACACACACACACACACACACACACACACACACACACACACACACACATGCCCTTATTTATAAAATTAAAGTTATGTTTTCTAGGATTAATGTATCATCTTAGCAATTTTTTAAAATAATTTTTATTTATTTATTTATTTTTATTCATTCATACATTCATTATCTTCCGCTTTATCCTATATTAGGGTCACGGGGGGGTTCCCCATGCCCATTCAGGGGAGAACGTTTCGGGCGGTGGGCAGATACACCCACGACAGGGTGCCAATCTATCGCTGGGCACACATTCACACACACACACAGACACGCACACAAACACACTCTACATGGGGCAATTTGGAGAACTCAATTGACTTGATCCATGTTTTTGGACTGTGGGAGGAAACCGGAGAACCCGGAGGAAACCCACGCGGACACGGGGAGAACATGAGAAACTCCACCCAGATGGGGATTCGAATCCGTAGCGTTGAGAGGCGAACGTGCTAACCACTAAGCCACCGTGCCGCCCTATTTTTTTTTAACTGTTGTTAATTATCTTGATGCAGAACTCATTTGAGTTTTCTTCTTTCCTGCTGATGAGTTCAACAAAAGTCTGTGTGCTAGTTTTTTAACATAAAGTGCATTACTGTCTTATGAATTGCTTCTGAAACCAGCACTAGTTATTTCTGTCCACTTAAGCTGATTGTCAGACTCGCCTAGTTCGGAATAAAGCGGCTGCGCATAGGAAGCGCAGAGCCGCCGCGCTTTAACGCGCTGAAGGGAGCCAGGCACGCAGGTAGCAGAATAACAGGATTTATTAAAGGTGTAGAGACACCAAAAGCAAAGAGGTACAACCGACGAGTGACATAAAATAATCGACGTGCACCGAGGACAGAGAACACAGGAAATAAATACAAAACGACACCCAACCACGTGCACGAAACAAACCAATGACAAGAATGAGTTAATTAACTAAACTAAGTACCAGTGAACGTTAATTAACTTAAAAGTACAAAAGACACACAGAACAGGTGACAGGTGCCCTTACCACCTGTTACAGTACCCCCGCCCCTACGGTCAGGCAACGGGGGGACGCGACCAAGAAAAAAAAATAACAGTCCCGGGGGGGGGGGGGGGGGTCCTCCGCCCTCCTTGAGCCGGGCTTGGCACGCGCCCTCAGGTGGACGCCCACTGTGGGGGAGGCATGCCGAACGCCCTCTGGCTCCGAGGTCAGGTGGGCGCCGTAGGCGGATCAGGCGTGGGCCACGCCCTCTGTTGGGGAGGCGTACCGAACGCCCTCTGGCTGCGTGGTCCGGTGGGCGCCCTCTGGCTGCGTGGTCCGATGTACGCCTACGGCGCACGAGGAGTGGGCCACGCTTTCTGACTGCGTGGTCCGGCGGACGCCCTCTGGCTGCGTGGCGAGGCGGACGCCCTCTGGCTCCGTGGCGAGGCGGACGCCCTCTGGCTGCGTGGCGAGGCGGACGCCCTCTGGCTGCGTGGCGAGGCGGACGCCCCAGGTGCTCGGGCTGGGCGGCGTGCGGCCCCTGCTGCTCGGGCTGGGCGGCGTGCGGCCCCTGGAGAACGGGCTGGGCGGCATGCGGCCCCTGGAGAACGGTCTGGACGGCGTGCGGCCCCTGGACAACTGGCTGGGCGGCATGCGGCCCCTGGACAACGGGCTGGGCGGCGTGTGGCCCCTGGACAATGGGCTGGGCGGCGTGCGTGCCCCCCGCCGAGGTCCAGCCGTTATCCAGGGGCCGCACGCCGCCCAGCCCGAGGCTGGACCTCGGCGGGCACGCGTCTTGGCACCGCGCCGGCGCGCTCTGCGTCTGGATCTGGCCACGGGGGGTTTAACAAACTGGAGTGGAGCGTCAGTCCAGAACTCCTCAGAGTTCAGGAGGGTTTGTATGGGCAGAATATGCCCATACAGGTATGACTCGTCCGCCTCATCATCGGATATCTCGACCAGATTGAGACCTTCCTCTGCACGGAGCGCCTCATACCCGTACCTCCATAACCACTCATCATCGGAGTCGTAATACTCCTACATCACTGTTAGAGCCGTCCTTACGGCTCCGGGACGGCGGGCTGCGCATAGCGGCGCACTCGCGGACACGGCGGAACGCGCCGCGAGTATGAGGTTATACGGCCCCCGCAAAGAAAAATTTTGAAAATAGCTTACCTGGGCTCTGGACTCCCCAAATTGACGGGCACGTCGATCTGTCAGAATCGCCTACCGCGGAATAAAGCGGCTGCGCATAGGAGGCGCAGAGCCGCCGCGCTTTAACACGCTGAAGGGAGCCAGGCACACAGGTAGCAGAATAACAGGATTTATTAAAGGTGTAGAGACAACCGAGGTAGAGGTACAACCGACGAGTGACATAAAATAATCGACGTGCACCGAGGACAGAGAACACAGGAAATAAATACAAAAAGACACCCGACCACATGCACGAAACAAACCAATGACAAGAACGAGTTAATTAACTAAACTAAGTACCAGTGAACGTTAATTAACTCAAAAGAACAAAAGACACACTGAACAGGTGACAGGTGCCCTAGGCACCTGTTACACTGATGGTAACAGACCACTGATTGGACACACCCAGTTCAACAGAAGTCACAAGCATGGTTTTCAATGTTTTTCAAATCACAACAAACAAGATAAAATTATCTCATCACATTATCTTCTGCTTAATCCTTTTGTAGGGACTAGTATCACAGGGGGGAGGGGGGATTCCCCATGCTAATCCAGAGGAGAATGTTTCTGTCCAGGATCGGGTGCCATAGCAATAACTAATACGTTTTGGTAAGAGTTGATGAGTCCTGCACACTAGCTTGGAGCAATTTTAGCTCTTTCCTCTGTAGAGAGCAGCTTCTGGGTGCTTTCCTCACATTAACTGCTCACCTAAGGTCAGGACGTTGCCTTGGTCATTTCAAAACATTAGAATGACTTGTGTGCTTAAAGTCATAGACTTGCTGCATGGCCCACCTTCTCTTGATATTCAGTTAATGGACAGATATACCTGCTAATACTAGAGGTTCAAATACTTTTGCCACTCACAAACATGTAATATTAGATCATTTTCCTTTCCATATAGCCCAAATATTTTGTCTAATTTGTTTAGTCTTTATCTACGTTTAGGACTTGTGTAAAATCTGATGATGGTCATGTGTATGGAGAAAACTAAAGGGTTCACAAACTTTTAAGCACCTCTGTACAAGGCCAAATGCTTGTTTATGACCTTCTATGAAGGTTTTTGTTGGGTTACAACAGAAATATCATTAATGATGGTGCCTTTTTGTTGTTGGCCATATTCCCACTGCAATTAGTATTTTATTCTGTAGCCCATTAAAGACTACTCTAGCAAATGGAAAAACATCTGAAATTTAAACAAATGAGCAATGTAAATAGTTTACAGAGTAAGTTTACTCAGTGAACAAAGGTCCCTTATGAAACACCATTGAGAAAAAATGTTGTGGGGACAGAAGCAATGGGGGTGAGATGAGCTAGCACAATGAGGTTATTCTCTTACAGCAACTTGTTATCAGGCAGAACACAGGGGCCTTTTCAATCTGCATTTAAATACATTTTATTTCACTCACTCATTTGCATTAATTTCTCCCATTATATTTGGAAATGGCCAAACGTCTAGTTCTCACAATGTGCGAGCCTATTACTGGTCAGAGAAGCCCACACCTGATGCCAATTTAGTCTGCTTGGATCTTTTTATTGCCATCGTTCGATCTGACAACTCAGATTCCTTGTGGTCCCGTGGACTTTTCAATTGGATTTGCTTGTGGTGACAAAATTGTTTTGCTTATGAAGAGGGTTTTCCCCCTCTCTTTCTCTCTTGCTTGTGCGCGCTGAGAGCCATGTATTTTGGTGCCATGGGAAAACTAGTGGTGAATGATTCTCAGTGGCTTCTTATTTCCACTATTTGTTCAGCATTAGGCCCACTTATCTCTCAAAGAAAAAGCAACATGTGGAGAGAGAGTGACAGGCCGAAAGGCAGCCTCACTAACGGGCCTATTGTGCGCTAAGGATCTGCATTCATACATTAAGGGGCCCTATTTCTCTCTTTCTCTCTCTCATAGTCTTTACTCATTCACTCTCCATCTCAGTTGCTTTCACACACTGAGACTCAGTTCTGTTGCAGTCAATTACCACTGCTAATCCTTTCTGAAATAGTGAGTAAATATTTCATTACATTTTACTAATAAATACTCAGTGAAAACCAGTGGAGTGTCATCCTCTGAGAGAGGAGCGAGATAAAATTAGAGAAGGAAATGAGACATGATGACCTCTTTGATTTAAGCAATTTAAAGTCACACTAAGAAGGCTTTTCTGTACTCAAATCTGAAGATTTGGCAAGCAGTAATGGTGTTCAATCTGAACAGTAAACACAAAAGTAAAAGGAGGGAAAACAATCTCTGTTCCACAGTGGGATTTCCACTAACCCTTTTTTGAAGGACCCTCTACTGCCTTCTTTCCTCATTTAATCAAACAGTTTGGGTAAAACCTCAATAGACATCATATCATTTTAGGCATTCAATAAAGCATTAGCTGTCTTGGAGGAATTAGCAACTGGACTAAAAAACACAATGGGTGGGGATGACAGAGGGATCCCAGTGCTTTGTGCTCATTAATCACTGCAGTGTCTTTGACCTTTCATTTGCCAAGGGCACAAAAGCGCGGAGGAGGGTAGCCAGGCCAGACAGGAAAAGGAGAAATAAAAAAAGACAGGCTAGTTGGGGTGGGGGGATAGATATGCTAAGTCCACGAGATGCCACATGTCTTAATGAAGAGTGAAATTAATCAGCTTCACGGGTTGTTAGATGAATCAGGCATTTCCTAAGCCCCTAGGTACTATCAGCTGCTCGGAACCCTAGATATAGACAGATAGCGCCCATTTACACATTATTAAAAGAATTACAATGACGTGTGCACCTTCTTCAGGGCACATCAGGTTTAGGAGAGAGGTAAGCAAAATGGCACCAGAGTGCCAGTTTTATGTCTATTTATACACTCTTAAAATACAAAATGGAGCCGGAGAGCAACTCTTTTACTCGGGTCTTCTCACTGTTATTTACGATAATAAATTCTAATCACAGACAATAAATGCTTTCACATTAGCTAACATGTGTAAACACTTGTAGCTAATAGTGTACAAGGACAAAAGTACAAACACTTAAGCATGTGGTAAAAATCCCAGGCCATTTATAATCACTAATTTGTAGGTCTCAAACTGTATTAAACAACTAAGTTGTTTCAGAGCAGTGAGTAAGGAATAAAACAGAAAATAAAGTTAAAGCAAAAATAATTAAAGCTGAACATTTTTACTGCTTCTGGCCAGCCCTTTTATCAGTCACTAAATATCATAAAATGTAAAAAGAATACATGGAACAAAAATAACTCACACCCTATATGCATTATATGGTTTTGTGTAGAAGGTCTTAATATAAGTTAACACATCTGATATGAAAAACAACACATGACAAATTACACTGGTTTGTTATTTATTGCAATGTAAAATACAGTTGTCCCTCACTATATCACAGTTCAATTATTGTAGTTTCCTGCAAACCTGCTTCATCAAGTTTTTAAATTTTTAAATTTTTTATTTTTTTAAAATCTAATTCAGTATTGTGAAGATTTTGCTATATTGCGAGATTTTGCGTTATAGGTATTTATAAAATATTTCTGATGTTAATAATTTTGTAATTATTACTAAAATGTAAAGTATTAAAATATTTTTTAAAAATAAAGAAATTTAAAGAATATTAAATCAATCTAAAATAAATTATGTATTTCATTAGTGGGGAAATACTATACTGTACTGGAAATGCAGTAGACTACTACAGCTTGCACATGTTTGCCAAAGTGAGTTTGTACACAGCACACTATTGGCTTATGGAAATGCCCCTACTTCACGGTCTCTGGAACGTATCACTGTGATCACTGCATACCCTGTTTACTCTCAAAAGAATTATGACTGTTAATGCCAGTCAGGTACTGCTAACAATATGCCTTTAATTAAGAGATTAAATTGTTGCTGCCAATTAATCAAAGTGTTATTAGACCATTTCAATTTTTACAGAAAAAAAATTGGAAAACATATAAGACTGGGTCTTTCCAGGGCAGGTATCCAAGCAAATGCGTATCAAACGAGCAATGCTCAGAAAAGTTCATGAGCATTCTCTTCCCCTTAATTGTCTTTTTTTTCATTTGTATAAACTCTTCTCATTCCTCCATCTATTCAGGTTACTGAGGCTTTGAGTTATGCTTATTATTTGCTTAACTGAGTTACCACTCTTGGTCACGTTTGTGACAAATCTGTCACAGATGTGGCAAACGATGAGGACCGCACATAACGGGATTTATGCACAAAATTTATTAAATGTACATTTAAGCTTAAATATAAGTTGATTTAGGCTAAAGCTTATAACCATTCTCTCTAGTGGAGCTGCCAGCAGATGTGTTAATGGCATATATAAAACAGGTAGTTCCAGTCCTTAAATCTGATTGGCTGCACTTTTTGTCAAGCCATGAAATTATTGACAATAATACACATCTCTAAATACTTCATATTTGAATCAATGCATGATATAAAACACATTATTTTGAATCAATACCATTAATGGAAATACAGATTAACATAAACACCAAGCCTAACACTAAGATTCTCCAAAAGCAGCTGTTGTTTATAAATTGTGCTCTGTGATATGGCCACTAGATGGCATTTTTTTGGTTGATGAGAATCCGGTATCCTGCTAATTATCAATCAAACTTCACTGTAAAAACCAGACTAGATTACATTGCGGGAAACTAGTTTATTAACATTTTGTTAAAATAAAAACATTTATGAATCAAACCTCTTTTTTTATTATAGTGTAACTGTTTGATAAAAGGGTGGCTTAGTGGTTAGCACGTTCGCCTCTCAGCACTAGGGATTCCCGGTTCGAATCCCCATCTGGGTGGATTTTCCATTTTCTCCCCGTGTCTGCGTGGGTTTCCTCCGGGTTCTCCGGTTTCCTCCCACAGTCCAAAAACATGGATCAAGTCAAATGAGTTCTCCAAATTGTAGAGTGTGTATGCTTGCGTGTCTGTGTGAGTGAGTGTGTGCCCAGCGATAGATTGGGGCCCTGTCCTGGGTGTATGTGCCCAGCGACCGAAACGTTCTCCCCTGGATGGGCATGGGGAACCCCACCGCAACCATAATATAGGATAAAGCGGAAGATAATGAATGAATGAATGTTTGATAAAAGCAGTAAGGCACTCAAGGTTGTGATTTATTCACAATAATGCATGCCCTCTCGTGCCTCATTGCTTTACTATTCACCGTCCATTGTTGACGGGTGCAAAGTTAATGATGGTGTGCAAAGTTAAAAGAAAACAAACCTCAAGTCTTTCGGAATATTTACCTTTGAATGGATAAGACTAAATAAAAGTGTTTGGCTTTAATTTCTTGTGCCACATTTGGGAAAACCCAAACACAACATTTCAGCAGGAGATATTATTCCAACTGTACAAGTACAGTGGTGGCTTTAATTTTTTTAGGATATAAGCACATTACAGACACTTTACAGTAACCTTGAACTAATTTGTATACCCAAGTATTCAAATGTATACAAAGAGTCAAATGTAAGACCATCTATCCCACATCATAAGCTTTGCTAAAATTAGGTTCCAGGTATTAGCACCTGGCCCTATTCTACCCCGCTTCCCTATTTATAGGAACTCTGCTGTGCTATCCTTGTGTTGGATTGTTGTATGTCAGTTGTTTGCTTTTCTATGCTGTCTACTATTGTGCTGTTATATTTTCCACAGGAATAGCTTCTACCCTGCTGGTTTATCTGCGACCTTCCACTTGTGTCCCTTTGCTATATAGGCTGGCTTTGCCTGTGAGTCGGTTCCATAACAGCAACTTCACTCTTGGTTTGACTTTGTTTTGTTTGCTAAGCCAATTTTTTCTGTTCAGCATTTAATGAATTATTGCTTTCATTACCTGCTGTGGCTCGTCTCTCTCTTCGGGAAAGGAATGCATGACAACAACGATCAAACTTACAACAACAAATTTACATTAAAAACATAACTACGTTATTGCAATAGCCCTGTCAAAGTCCAGAACCCAATTCAAATGCTATAGTAAAACAGGGAAACAGTGTATATTCCCGAACAACAATTGTAGGGCTGCAACAACGAATCGATAAAATCGATAAAAATTGATTATCAAGTGTATTATTCGTTGGGTCGCAATGTCGTAACCGCTTACGTCACCTGCAGCGCTTCAATACCGCTGGAAAAAAATAGCGGGTTGAACATAACGAGGCGGAATCTGCAAAACAAGTTGATAAATCGTACAAATGAAACACAGCCAACAAAGAAAAAAAAGCTTCCGTTTAAATCAAAACTGTGGGAGCTTCACACTTCACACAAATAAAGAACGTTTAACATGCGAGCTCTGCAAAAATGAATTGACCTGCACGGAGCACCACGGTGGTGATCCACCACCTGAAACTAAACATGCTGGAGTCACCCATGAAGATAAAGCTCAACAGTAGATAAATCACTACAACATCCAGAGTTTCTTTCGTTTTGAAGTGAATCAACGTAATGGTGCAACGTAACACTATGAGACCGGCAGAGCACGCTTCATACTGTTTTTGGTTGTTAACTGGATCATAACAGTGATAGAGAACGTGTCTTACTTTATATTTTCATTTAATTAGCTAGGGTGACCAAACGTCCATATTTCCCGGGACATGTGCGTATTTCACGTCCTATCCTGGGTGTCCGTTTTTTTTTTTTGTGAGGATATGACCTGGTGTTTAAATGACCTTCATTGGACCATTAAATGTACAGGCACTAGGGCACTGCGAACGGCGCTGCGTGTCAGTCCGCATGCAACATGCCGAAGTGCAAGTGTATGTTTACCGAGGATTTACAAATGTTTCCCCGTTTTCAGACCGGGTTGAGACAAATAGGAAGCCTTGTGGACAGTGTGCAATGCAGGCACATATGTCCCGGTGTCCAATTGACATTTCACACAAGAGGTATTTTTTTGTTAATTGGCTAATTTGTTAATTTATTTTTTTCAATAGCTGATTGTTAATTGGTTCATATTCTAATTATTTTTTTCCAATAGGCTACAGCACAGACAATATTTGGTTCATTACTGAGGGCAACTGAGTATGATGTGTTATTTGGAGTTGACTTTTGTTGTTAAGTGAGGGATGTTTAGATGATACATTATTTCTTTCATTGTGCTTTTCATTCATTACAGGAAATGTTAACTTAAACATTTTGAATAAAATTACTATATATAATACTATATGTCACATCCTGTCCTGAATCCCCCAGAGGGGAGCGGGTCCGCCGGACAACGCGGACGCCGCTCGCGCATAGATGAGCGTCTCCCGGGATCCGGCGACGCGTAAACCACAGCGCCCGCCGGTCTAGACGGAGGGAGACGCTCCCACGAATGTGACCTGCGCGGAACGTCAACGCAGAGACACACCGTGGCGGAAATGCGGAAGGAGACCACTGGAACAACGGGATAAAAACCAAACAGAATTTAATAAAAGATGGTGCCGAAGCACCAACAAAACGGGGATAACAAAACAGAACGTAACGTTGGGTATGACAACCACAAAACAAAGACGTGCTCAGAGTTCCAGGATAAAACAGACTAAATAGAAAACCAACTAAACACGTGACAAACCCAACCAATCACCCAAGTGAGATAATGAGGACCGAAAACGAGGGACAGGTGCAGCAGGTGCTCGTGACATACCCCCACCCCAAGGGTCACGCAAAAGGGAAAGCGACCCAAACCAAAAGAACAAAAATCATAACAATAATAAATGCATGCAAAAATAACAAACGGGGGGGGGGTAACAAGTCCCTCGGGCTGAACCAGCCGGTTGCACCCAGCTGACAACGAAGACGCGTCCTCTCGCAGCGCAGATCGACGTCCTCTCGCTGCGAGGCTGGGGCATGCACCTCCTGGTGCCCCGAGTCCGAAATGGGCGGCCTCTGGTGCTCGGGACCGATGGCGAACGGCCTCAGTCGGTCCCGACTCAACGACTGCCGCCCTCCGGTAGCCGGGCTCTGCCGCTGGCGGTCCCCGGCCCTCGGACCCGGTCAGATCGGTGGTTCAGCGTCCGGTCCTCAGCACACGTAGGGTGACCCCAGGTGTCCAGTAGCCTCCGATGTTGGGCACGTCTTTCTGTCACATCCTGTCCTGAATCCCCCAGAGGGGAGCGGGTCCGCCGGACAACGCGGACGCCGCTCGCGCATAGATGAGCGTCTCCCGGGATCTGGCGACGCGTAAACCACAGCGCCCGCCGGTCTAGACGGAGGGAGACGCTCCCACGAATGTGACCTGCGCGGAACGTCAACGCAGCGACACACCGTGGCGGAAATGCGGAAGGAGACCACTGGAACACCGGGATAAAAACCAAACAGAATTTAATAAAAGATGGTGCCGAAGCACCAACAAAACGGGGATAACAAAACAGAACGTAACGTTGGGTATGACAACCACAAAACAAAGACGTGCTCAGAGTTCCAGGATAAAACAGACTAAATAGAAAACCAACTAAACACGTGACAAACCCAACCAATCACCCAAGTGAGATAATGAGGACCGAAAACGAGGGACAGGTGCAGCAGGTGCTCGTGACACTATACTATAGAATAATTTAATAATAAATGTGCTTTTATAAATATAAATTGTACACAATGGTGATAATGATCAAGCTTCACGCTTTAATTATTTGGTAAAATATGAGTGAAGACACTGCACACTATGGGAGTGAGGTTGAATTAGTTGCATTTAGAGGGGAATTAGGTAACATATTAGAGCGACTCAAATTTGTGTAATTTAGTCATTTTTTCACACTATGCTACATATCGTGTCAGTGTGTGTTTGAGATTTGTGTTTAATTGTTCTTTGGGCTACTTAAACTCATGTTCTTTGGATGCCTTAAACTCATACTGTAAATAAAACCAGACATTTATTGACCTGCTTAATAATTCTACAGTGTAGTTGGTTTTCTTGATAACTACTGACTTGTGACGTTCTCATTTGTAAGTCGCGTGTTTTATTTATCCGATTCATCGATTAATCGAAAAAATAATCAACCGATTAATTGATTATCAAAATAATCGTTAGTTGCAGCCCTAATCAATTGCCTCAAGCTATATATCAGATGTGTTTAATGTCATGATATGTAAGTCTTCAAAATAAAAAATAACTTGACTGTCTAAATCAATCAAGTTAAAATTCAAGTTAGTCCCAAAGTACAGTGATCTAAGCCTGAACCCCCAAAAGAGCAATCAAAGGCACAGTGGCAAGGAAAAACTCACTGTTGCTGGATGAAACCTTTGGAGGGCCAAGGCTCAGTGGGGTTTAAGGCTCATCCTCCTTGAGTGGCCGGGCTGCATCAACAGTGGACACCTATTTTCAGATTGTGTAATGATCAAAAGTTTTCCAAAATTTAAAAAAAGGAAACATTTGGGAGAGGCATAGTGGTAAGAAAGGAAAGAAACCAGTCCTAAAGAAATCCAGATAATTTTCATTGCCGTAGTGCTCTGGCGATTACAGAAAATCCCAGCAATAGCACCACAACTGTTAGCAAATACCTAACAGAGAAAACTTCAGCTCTATCTGTTTAGCCACACAAATCAGTATTTTAAGAATTTTTTTCATCAGATGATATATTTAGTGAGTTCAGAGATGGATTCAAACATATTGGCATCTTTTAATTAAGATTTTATTTTGACTTTGTTATAAGGTGCTAAATTATCTTATATTGCCAAAATACAATGCATAATAATATTATTAAGACAGGTTGTTGGAAATTATTCAAATTCAAAATGCCCATCCAAGGGAGAAAATTTGGGTGCTGGGCAGATACACCCAGGACAGGGTGCCAATCTCTCACTGGGCCAAATCCAATTTAATGATACAAAATCACATTTATAAATGTTTACCACCACAATACAAATTATAGGGTATTATTTTAGAAGGTATATAACTCTGTAAATGACAAGTGTTTCGTATTGCCATTGTGCTTTTTATGTTAACTTGCAAATGTGACAATGAAAACTTCATAATTAATGTAAACCTTGGTATATACCAGAAAATGATTTCCACAGTCACTAAATTTTTATTGTTGCCATCTGATGCCCAGCTTTGTGATATTGCAAGTATATACAAATATGCATATCTTTTTACATTTAACACTAATTGGAGTTTGAGGTTAATTCAATCAGCACATGAAGTGCCTGCTCCAATTTAATTGCCTATTTTTATTGCCTCAGTGAGATTTTAATTGAAACCAGTAGAGATCCAACAACAAAAGTGACATGTTGATGTCTGGGGACAGCTATAAATAATACGTGTGGGAAAAAATGGGCATTATTGAGTTTGAGATTTTATTCATAACTGGAGAAACCAGATTTTATTTTTTAACATAATCAAGTTATATAAAATTGTTTTAGGTTAAAACATCATGAATGGCATGCTCAATTAAGATTATTTTAGTATAGCATAGCTAATCAAATAAAAACAATCAAGAGATATTGATGTTGCTGATTTATCAGCCCATTTTTGCATGCATATGGGCAATCAATGCAACTGCACCATGTCAGCTTGTCTCCCTTGGCAGAGAGGCATTATGTATTCAAAAGACTTAAGGATTGAACAATCATTGACATGTGGGTGAACATTTCCATGCATGCAGTATTACAAATTCCGCACAGCAACTTTGCTTATTGATGCAATTGATCTGTCATAGAGGACATTAAAGCTGTTTTATGCTTTTGTAATTCTCCTCACTTACTTTTAAGATTGTTTACCTTAACAGAACAATGGTATTTATAAATCCACACAATGTACAGTGTTGCAGTTTGTATAGATATTTTAGTAGTGCAAATTATCTTTACATTGAATCATTTTGCAGATGTCTTTATACAAAAAGATCTATATGTAATACAACAACACAAGCCAGAGATTTAAGTAGTAACCAGCAGAACTCCGGTATTATTAATCCTTATCATTTGCTAATCTTGTTTAGTTATTGTGGAAAGCAGTTAGGTAATAGGACTAAAAATATCAGCAGCCACTTACCACACCTCCAACCCTCACATACCAAAACAAAATACTGTTCCCACTGTTCTAGTGAATAAAATGTATGTGGCTTGTTAACTAGAATGGGAAGGAGTGGCAACTCATGCCTGACATCTCTATAAAAACAAAAATAATCTGCCGTCAGCAAAATGTTCAATGACTTCTATCACCCTCGCGCTGTGAGAGACTCATGGCTGTAAGGATTTGGCTGTTCTGCAAGGCTCAATGGATTGGAATGCATGCTAATTACCATCAAAAATATGCATCCAGCCTTACGCTTTCTGGCACCGCTCTGTACCTTGAAGGACATGCCAAAAGGTTCCAGAGATTAATGAACACTGTTGAATCGTCGTAATGCCGTGTCAACAAAACCCATACATTTCATTAGATAGGTCACAAGGGCTTGTGTTTTAATGTCACGGTTAAAATTTTACATCTGTCTTAGTCAGTCGAGAGGGCCTGAAAACACAAAATAAATATTTTACTTGCTGTATATTCTTGCATTATTTAAGTAATCATGCATACACAAGCATACTCACAGTACTTTGCACACACTTATTTTTTTTTATATCATACCAAAGACTGCTCTAATGAGAAACAATAGTACAATGAAATATCACCACATAAATTCATGCTGCTTATCAATCCAATCTAGACTGTCAGCCAAGCTAAACAAGAAAATAGAACTCCATTTCAATCACTGTCCATGTGCTTTTGAAGACAGCTGTGTGGAACTGTCTGCTCACATTTTAAAAGTTGAACCTATGTAGATCAATGTGCTTCCTTAAAAGACTTTCATAAATTAAAGTGCAGAGGGCTTTTTTCTACTGTGAGCACAAAAAAGCTGATGAGACAGGTTTAGTTTAATCTCAGGCAATAGAAGTCATTAACCATTCTCCCAGGAATTAAAATATAGCTTGCCCTTTTCTTCTCTCACTTATCATTAGCATCACTTTAATCTCCCAGCGTTTCACACTGCTATTTTAATCATTACTTACTGCCTTTTGACAACTGAAGAACATGCCTTTTTCTCGCTCAGGCAATATCCCCATTTCAGCTGACAAAATGTAGGACATCATGTAAAAATATCTAAATTTTCTCTCCTTTTAACACGCCTATTAAAAGTCCAAGAGAAAATGAGATACCAAGAAAATTGTGTTTTCTGTTGTGTGGGAACACAACAGAAAAACTAAAGCAGGGGAATTTAAACACCATACCACACAGGACAGAGGGATGTGTGAAACCATTTACATTTGTCATGTTGTTTAAGTAGATCATGGGTTCTGTGTATTTTCTTATGTGGGTCATCTGGTGAGTTGGGGCCATCCATTTCTTTGTCCTTGATTCAATGAAAATTTACAACAAAATTGCATCTTTTTCCAAGCTGAATATAAATCATGTGTTATACACAGTCTATGACAGATATGGGCCATGTTTCCCTTGTTTCTGCAGTAGTATATATATATATATATATATATATATATATATATATATATATATATATATATATATATATATATTATACACATTTTATTCTAGGCGTTCAGAATTAAATTTGAGGACCTTGTGGAACTAAATAAGATTTTAACCAATCATATTTTAAGTTGGTGAAAGCAAAGCCATCTAACAGGTGCAATGTTATGTCAGCATATTCACTCCCTTTGATTGGATGGAATTTGTGTACCAGGTCAGGTGCTTTGATGTGCTGCGCTATTGTCACAAGTTATCTATCTGTGATGCAATGAATCTTTATACTGCATTTCTACATAATAAGATGTTTTTATAGCCATGACATTGTTATTGGTGGATACAGGTGGATCAATTCAGACAGAGCACAGAGAAGAGACAGAGAAGGCCTAGGTGCTAAGTGCATGAACTGCCACTGATATCAGATCACTATACACACATACACACACACACACACACACACACACACACACACACACACACACACACACATACAGGTGTCCTTCTGTTGTTTCTGTTCTGTTCCTTATTGAGTTAATTAACTTTCATTCATGGTCGTTTAAGTTAATTAGCTCTTTTCTTTCATTGGTTTGTTGTGTGCACGTGGTCGGGTGTCGTTATGTATTTATTTCCTGTGTTCCCCTTCCTGAGTGCACGTTGTTTATTTTATGTTCACTCGTGTTGTACCTCTATGCTGTTTGGTGTCTCTACACCTTTAATAAACTCTGATATTCTGCTACCTGCGTGCCTGGCTCCCTTCAGTGTGTTAAAACGCGGCGGCTCTGAGCTTCATACGCGCAGCAGCTTTAGTCCGAGGTAGGCGAGTGTGACAACTATCAGCTATTGAATAAAAATTAATTAACAAATGAACTAAAACAATCAGCTATTGAAAAAAAATAATTAACAAATTAGCCAGTTAACAAAAAAAATACCTCTTGTGTGAAATGTCAATTGGACATCGGGACATATGTGGCTGATTTGTACACCGTGCAAACGGCTTCCCGTTTGTCTGAAACGCGGTCTGAAAGCGGGGGGGGGGGGGGGTACTCTTTTGTAAACACACACTTCTACTTTTACGCCGTGCGCGTGCTGCTATTGATCCGCTAAAAACCAGGACATTTCCTCACTTTAAAAAATAAACCGGGACGCCCGGGAAGGGACGTGACATACGGACATGTCCCGGGAAATACGGACATATTCGTATAACGGACGTTAAGACACGTTCTCTATCGCTGTCATTATCCAGTTAACAACCAAATACAGCATGTAGCTGCTCTGCCGGTCTGATAGTGTTACGGATGTTGTAGTGGTGGGTGTTGTAGTGATTTACACTGCTGTTGAGCTTCATCCTCATGGATGGCCCCAGCATGTTTAGTTTCAGGTGGGGTATCATCAACGTGGTGCTGCGTTTGCAGAGATGCATGTTCCACGTTCTTTATTTGTGTGAAGGTGAAGCTCCCGCAGTCTGGAATTAAACCGGAGCTTTTTTCAGCGTTGGCTGTGTTTCATTTCTACGATTTATTCTGTTCAACCCGCTATTATTTTCCAGCATTATTGAAGTGCTGCAGGTGACGTAAGCGGTTACGACATCGTGAGTAACGCGGAAATCGCGCGACCCAACGAATCGATAATGGAAATTCATTATCGATACTTTGGATAATCGTTTTTTATCGATTTTATCGATTCGTTGTTGCAGCCCTAATATAGTCCATCTGTTTCTCTACGTAATTTCGTACCCAGACAATGGAGGTATAAGGGTGGTGGATGATTGTCAGTACTGCCATGATACCTATATAATGTTACTGTGTGTTGTGCTGGTATGAGTAGATCAGTGTACAGAGAACAGAACACTAAACATTTTTTGCTAGAACACACCCTTTATCTACTGTTAACACCTCTTTCCAATGATTTCAAGTGCCTTATTGCTAAATGGTTATAAGAAAATTCATATTAAAAAAGATTTAACTCAAAATCAAACTCAAAACTTACATATCATGAGCATATCAATATATGAATATTTTATTAGGTAATGTTATCTTTTCCAGTCTGCCATACATCCATGTCTGGTAAATGCGATGTCTTTGAAATGCTCTGTTTTTTTTAATTTTCTTTTAAATTAACACACATAATTAAAATCACTGCCCAGCGATAGATTGGCGCCCTGTCCTGGGTCTGTCTGCCCAGCGCCCGAGACGTTCTCCCCTGGATGGGCATGAGGAACCCCACCGCGACCCTAATAGAGGATAAAGCGGGAGATAATGAATGAATGAATTAAAATCACGGGCAACTGAATTTGATTTTGGTCATCCTAGGTCAGCGGTCAAGGCCACCCAGCTCTTACATCTGTCATAGTTTTGTGAACAAATTTTCTCCGGAGCACCAAAACATTGATTCACTTACATTTTGGTGTAAATATTCACTAAAGGATATAATGTTTAGATTTTGGTGATGGATTTTTATTTATTTGCCATAATTGTCTACTTGAATACAAGGATGACCTGATTAGGATTTAATGCTAAAAGGTCTAAGATCACCATGACCTTATGTTAATCCCATTTTTGTGAATATGATACCTTGAAAGAGTAACCTCACTGTTCATGTAACACATACATTTTATATATTTTTTTTAGTATTTAAAAGGTATTTTAAGTAATAAAGTATTTTTGCATACTTCTTTTACAGGTTGACAATTTATGGAATGTTATTTAATACATCTAACTGAAGATTAATCAGCATAACAAACAATGTCCATACCTGTCAAAAGTATTTAAACTGTTAAACAGTAAAAAAAAAAAAAAAATTTACAGGAAAAAAAATTGTTCTAAGGAAGGTAGAGGAATTGCATCATACTAAAACAGCTATTATTTACATTTTCATGTTTTGGTATTCTGGAATGCTAATGCAGCTCAAGGATAAAAGTATAAACCAGAGAGACTGGATTTAAAGCTGATTTAATGCATGTGTTGACCTCTGGAGCTACATGACACCGGATTCATTCTAAAAGAATAACAACTGATAGTTTCTTCACTAAGTCATTCAAAAGAAGAGATAACAACGTGTCTTTTTTGATCATACTCTGAAATAGGAGATTTTCTCTCCTCCCATCCACCTCCTCTCTTTCTTTTTTCTTATACCCTTTGAAAGTCAACACCAAACTGGTCCTCTGAAACGGCTGGAAACAGTTTATGAACATTTCAACAAAAATAAAATATCCCACTTTTTACAGCAGGAAAAAAAACATTTCTGATCTCTCTCCAAGTTCAAAGACAAACTTAAAGTAATACTTCAAAGAGGCATGTAATCAAAGACACACAGCTGTTAAAACAATCTTTTGTTAGTTCATTGTCTTCAAACCAAACTCTTCAGAAAAATCCATAAATGAAGAAAAAGAGCATTAAATAAGCAAATTTCAGTCATTATATGTGTGGAGCTTTGGTGTCTGGCTCTGCAAAGGCTTTATTAATGATTTATTTCTGTTTAGAGCAGCAGACTAATATAATAATCATAATGTCAGGCTGTAGTTCAGAAGAAAATAAAAGGTTTGAGTTGATCTAATCATACCTCAGTTCTTTATAGAAAATTTGAGCATATTCATCTGGACATACACAAAGTCCACAATATATCTGCTATTTGTATTCTCCATTGAATAGCAGCCACATTAAAGCTCCAGCCAAAACCAGCTGGGTTTTTGTTCAAAAGAGCAGGATGAAGTGTTAAAGTCACTATCATCACATATAAGTGAATGGTATTGGAATTTTAATGTCACAATACAGAAAGACAGGAGAGGGGAAAAATTGCTTTGCTTGCCTACTGGCTGGACTTAATTTTTTAATACATGTTAGCACCTGGCTTTAATCTGACTCTAATGTTCATTGTCAAAGATTAGTGCTGAGATATCAAAAGCCCCTGTCAATCACCTACTGGTCAAATTAAAGTGCAGCTCCATTAGACTTCAAATTAAACCATAAAATGTGCTGTGAATCAATCACATAAGTGAAACTGGTTGCGGTTATTACATTCAAAGATACAATGTAACCATACAATCATTTTGTTTCTTTGAATTGGTATAATCTAATTTGGAAAATAATAAATTGGTCAAATACAAAAAGAAGGAGTAATGCCAACTATAAACTTTTTTATCAATGGTAACAATGTGTTATTTAATGTTTTGTTATATATGATGTGATTATATATATATATATATATATATATATATATATATATATATATATATATATATATATATATATATATATAATATATATATCACATCATATATGTCAAGTAATGAGAAAATAATCTCTACAGGGGTAAAATAATCTATGAAACGAATGAATGAACTTGATATAACAATATTATTTACCAAAAGTAATGGAAAAATGCTCCCAATTACCTGTAAGAGAACAGGATCCAAAGTAAGCAAAAAAAGAAAAGAGGCATAGTGTGAAAGGAAAACCAAGAGAACATTTATGTTTAAGGACAGGAACAGTGGTTTGTGGACCATAAACATTCAACGTTGGCCAGATACACCCAGGACAGGGTGCCAAACCATCTCTGGACACACAATCAGACATACATACTACATAGGGGCAATTTAGAGTAGCCAATTGACCTTGAATCCATGTACCCAGATTGAGGTTTGAATCTGAATCCCCAGTACTGAAAGATGAATGTGCTAATCATTAAGCCACCATGCTGCCCTATACCCTAACCATTAAGGATGTTTTAGCATATTTACAAATTAATGCCATATAGGCTTTATTTTGTAACATAAACCCGCTTTTAAAAATGCGTAAAATAGTTATATTACACATAATATAACATAACTAAAGCAGCATTTTTTTTTAAATAATAATTGATTTACATTTAGTAAATTTTGGACATCCCTTCCCTATTACAAAAATCCCAAAGATATGCAAGTGTGTGTGTGTGTGTGTGTGTGTGTGTGTGTGTGTGTGTGTGTGTGTGTGTGTGTGTGTGTCTGACTGGCTGGCTGGCTCAATGTCCTTCTGTCTGTCTGGCTAACTCCATCTGGAAGATTCAAGCACTCTGCAGCTGTCACACAATAGGGAGACTAAAGCCTGCTGAAGGATAACAAATGACTTCATGGCAAAACAGCCATTGAAATTCTTTCAGTATGTGGCATTAAAAACAACTGAACAAATAGAGATAAGAAGGTTAGTAGGATTTGAAATGAGATTTCTCTCTCTCCCGCTCCCTTCCTCTGGTAAAGAGCTAAACAAAACAAATGGAGCTTATTACTGCAGATTACCTTACAGTGGACAGATTCGCCGTGTGGGGCTAAGTGTAAACAATGCCTTTCTCTCTGCTCACAAAGTACGCACCATTTATGACACTGAGCAATCATAGCTCCTGCCTAGCCAGATAAAGGAAAATGCATGCTGGTGTGCCATTTAAAAAATTTTATAGGCCCCGTTTCCATGTGTTACCAGAGCAAACAATGATAAATGAGTTATTTGCTGCTATAAGGATTATATTATTGTTGTATACATAAGAGGAATTGGGAGGGCTTCAGTAGGTGGGTCATATGACCCAATTCAAAGTCACACTCCACCCAGGGGAGCAAGGAGACAAAAGTAACAGACCAGATGAAATAACAGCAGTACTGCAAAGTGTCAACAGCCTTAAAAAACAGTTTTTATGTCTGCAAACAAAGCAGCTGGGCACACCCAAGTGAGACATGCAGCACACTGTAGTTTGCAAGTTAGATATCAATGTCCTTTACTAGAAAGCAACATGTAGTAAATGAGGCCATTAGTGTGTTTATACCATTGATATGAAGAGTGTAGAACTAAAAAAGAAAAAAAAACACAAGTAATGTGCACGTTATGATCATTTGCCAAGTTCTAACCTGTTGACAGACTGATACCTCTTGCTTCTGGACTTATGGTTTACACACCAAACTACCAAGTAACAGGCTCTGTCCGGCAGTGACTGCAAGATTTATCGCAGTCCCAGTCCATCTTACAATTAGGCATTAAGCACAACACAAACCCATTCCTAATAAATTCCCGCTCTATTTCTGTGCTGATTTGATTTAACTGCCTTTGGGGAGGCAACATTTGGTAGCAAGAGAGGTAGTTGCTGTCTGGGAGAAGGGTGAGAAAAGAAGATGAGGGGGGTATGTGCCAGAAGTATTTATTGTGTCAGGTTGATTTATTGAGTGAGCTTCATTTCACTGAATGTTCTGAGATATTTATTTCCCTAAAGGCACTACAGAGATATGAACAAGTCTGCATCCACATATGTCATCATTGCCCATTTTACAGAGTCAGGAGATTTCTGTTCATATCAGAGAAGGGGGAGTGGGACGAAAGGAAGTCAAGAAATAGGGAAGACCACTAGGGTTCTAGCTGTGTAGTGCAAAAACTCTGAAAATGTTTTTGTTTTTTTGAAACGCAGTGTAGTCAGACTCTGGAATCCAATCACATTGCCAGTGATGTTGATGAATTCAGTATAAGGAAGGGTTTTTTTGTTTTATGTTTTTGTTCCATATATACACTATTGGTTAAAGGTTTAAGAACATAACAGTTTTTCCAGGGGGCAGCATAGTGGCTTAATGGTATGCATGTTCACCACTTAGCACTGGGTATCCAGTTTCAAATCTCGATCTGGGTGGAGTTTCCATGTTCACCCTTTGTCCACGAGAGTTTCTGTGAGTTCTCTGGTTTCCTCCCACAGGCCAAAAACAAAGATTCAAGGTGAATCGGGTGCTCCAAATTGTCCCTATATTGTGTGCATGTGTTTGTGTGAGTGAGTGTATGCCCAGCTATAGACTGCCCAGAGCCCAAAATGTTCTCCCCAGGAACGGCATGGAGAACCCCCGATCCCAGTCCCTAGTATAGGATTAAGCTGAAGATAATGAGATTAGATTAATTTTTCCAGTTATGTATTGGAAACATTTCAGTTTAATGCCTCATTGCACTTTGCAATTGTTATAAAACATCATGTAATCTATAAACAAAAATGTATTTTAAACTTTTCAACTTAAAGTAGCCACCTTAGGCAGATGCAACAGCTGAACACACTTGTAACTACAATACAAATCAAAAATTCTTTAGAATATTCCCATAAATGTATGGCACTTGTATTGTATTGCTTCTCACTCTTCTGTCCAGTTCACCCCAAACCAGCTCGATGGGGTTTAAGTCTGAAGAGTGTGCTGTTTTCAAGTTTACCACTTTTTACCATTTGTACCATTTGTATTTTTTTCTTGCGATAGTTCTGACAGTGCTTGGACTGATGTTTGTTATGTTATGTATTATTACTATGTATTATCTTGTTGTAGAATAAGTCCCTGAACAACAAGCTGCATACCAGAGCATACTGCATGGATCTGCAGCATGCTGTGGTAGATGTTTTGGTTCAGAATGCCTCTCACTCTGTGCCTGGTCCTGACCCTGGATCGAACAAATCTGTCCCAGACCTCCTCCTCCATGTTTGTCATACACTATGGAACCATCCTTTCACTTACTCAACAGCATACAAAGATTCTGCGTGATGAACCTTGAATTGCAATAACTGGAAAAATTGGGCTGCACGGTGGCTTAGTGGTTAGCACGTTCGCCTCTCAGCGCTGGGGATTCCAGGTTCAAATTCCAATCTGGGTGGAGTTTCCATGTTCTACCCATGTCCTCACGGGTTTCCTCCGGGTCCTCCAGTTTCCTCCCACAGTCCAAAAACATGGAATCAAAGTAAATTGAATACTCTTAATTGCCCCATATAGTGGGTGTTTGAGTGTGTGTCGGTGTAAGTGAGTGTGCCCAGAGATAGATTGGCACCCTGTCCTGGGTGTATCTGCTCATCACCCGAAGCTCTGCTCCCCTGGATGTGCATGGGAAACTGTAACTGCCTACTTGAGCAGTTTATATTTGAATTGTTTAAAAGTTTGTAAAATTGTATAAAAGTGTATTTTATAACTTCTGTTCTTTTAAGAACATTGACATTAATTTTAAGAAGTTAATTTTTATGGTTACACTGCTAATTACCACGGTTACCACGTTACAAAGGTTCCAAAGTTAGCATTAAGGGTTATTCAGAAGCTGAAGAGCGGACAAGTTGCAACGTGAAACTATAGCTCTCTTGATACTTATGCAGCCAATGAGGTCTGTGTTCTGTTGGTATACCAATTATGTTTACGTAAAGTTTATTATCTTTTCTAGTATTAAGAATTGATATGTAATACGATTCTAAATCAAGATGCATATTCATGTGGTTAAAGCAGCAGAGAGTCATTCTTAAGATTAAGAGTTTACAATGTAGAAATTGCTCATTGTATATTTGTTTATGTGATTTATGTTACAGTTCTTACGGTTGGGTGTAAGGTTATGTACAAGGTTAAGGTACAAACTCAAGAATAAACCTAATCAGTATTGGCAAGTATATTTGTGCTGTTGACTTTAAATCGGAGGGAGCTACAGAAACCATGTGACCCTTGTAGAGGATTAAGCGGAAGATAATGAATTAATTAATTAATTTAAAAAATGGGGTGTTCTAAAACTTTTGACTGGTTGTGAGGTTCTGAGAGAAACTCTTTTTTTTTAAAAAAAAAAAAGCTGTATATATATATATATATATGTATATATATATATATATATATATATATATATATAGACAAAATGCAAATTGCATTTGCACAGTTGTGGATACTTGCACATACTTGCACTCACCAGTATACCTGTACAAGATGATGTAACAATAAAAATCCTTGAATACTTGAATCCAAATGAAGATGGTTTATAAACTTAGAAGCTCATTGAAACAATGTTTTGGTTTCATAGACAGCTGTGGCTAAACTGGAGGAGAGCGCTGGCTGGCCACGATGAGAAAACAGTGGGAAAGTAAAGCAGATGGTGCTGGCCTTTGATTTTCCAGATGGCTGTCCTGACTGGTGAGCGCAGTGACACTAAGGTTTCTCATTGACATGCTGCCACTGCTGCTTCCATGGCCCCAACGTCTCTCTTCTTTTCCTCTGACAATCAGAACCTTTCCACCTCACACCCTTTCAACTTTCCATGCTCCTCTCTCTCTCTACCTCTATGGCTAAAGTCACTTCAAGCCATTCTCATTTCAGGCTGCCTGCTTGTTGCCAGCACTTAGCCAACAACAGTAATAAGACAGAATTGTACATGGCACTTTTTATTTACAGAGGCTAAAGCAATTACAAGTGTGTGACCTGACTACAGCAATTACCAATTATGAGGACCTAATATGCTGTAATATTAAGAGAAAAATGCATGGCCTATAATGAAACATGTTTCATGCTGTTTTGCAGGTAAGACAATTACCTGCAAGTCCTTTCCTTTATACTTCTATCTTTACATGTTTGCTTTGCTGACACAGATAAAGAGTTTGTCAATATAGTTCGTATGATAAACCTTAAGACGAAAAAAGAATCATGAAGAGTCTCCTACTTACTTAGATATCTACATTTTAGTGCATAAATATTGGATTATTAAAACAGTCGAATACTAATTGTAATTGTTCAGGCAATAAGGATTTAGAGCTACTGATGCCATTTTATAACATTTGGTGCCATTCATTTTTTTCTTGTTCTTTTTTTGAGGGAGAGTTAGTGCAAGACGGTATCATAAAATTTCTTCATTACAGTGTGTTTACTGGCAGTCAATGGACTGCTGATATTTAATAAAACATTCACGTCTGCTCTTTTGTGCTTTATACAATTAATGGATCTGTGAACCACATTTTATGAGCCATTCCAGGACACCTAAAAGATTTTAAATAATGTTACAAAAACATATAGCACAAGTTTGGACTATCATATCACACAGCACATTTATATTAATGTATGATATACAATACATTATTTAAAATCATGTACTATTAATAAAAATACAGATTAATATAAACAGCGAGCCAATTCTTGATGAGCACTAAGCCTATTGTGGCTGTTGTTTATAAATTGTGTTCTGTAATGTGGCAATTAGATGGCATTTTTTGATTGTTGAGTATATGTGTATCACATCTCTTAACAGTGATTTGTTTACAATGCATGCCCTCTTATGCCTTATTGCTTTATTGTGTTTTTTTTTAAGATGTATAACAGTTTTAAAAACTAAAAACATTTAAAAAAAACATTAAAAATATTTGAATTATACATAAACAAAAACAAATATGTTCCACACCTGCATGAGAGGTAATAAATTTTCATACCAGCAGGTGCCAATAGCCTGTAGTCCTGATGTACAAACTGTGAACAAAGACACATTTGCTTACCCTTTTTTACATTATTCGTACCTTTTTACAGTATTTGTGACAATAAGCAACAAAATGTCTTAATACATAGTAACAAATATATTGACAACATAGATTCTTTGTCTTTTGGTTGAGACTGTAACCACTAAATCAGTAAAGCCAGACTTATTGATCTCCCCCACCAACCAATTCAACCTGCTCAACTGAACTCCTGCATCAATGCTAAAGTGTACCAAACATTAGATATGTGAATTCTGTGATGTCACATCTGAAATGGAGGAGAGTGACATTATTAAAAGTAGGCCACAGGCCCTCTCCAATGGGAGATTGCTTTCTCTGGGAAGGCTGGGATGGGGATAACTGACGACAGAGGCCACGGCCTTTTCGACACAGGGGATTGGAAATAAGAAATAAATGTTTCCTGTTGCATTCAGCTGGCCACAAAAACAATTTGCTGTGAGAAAAAGCCTAAGTAAACGAATAAATAAGAGAACGAAGGCAAAATCCAGTGATTTCAGCTAATATCCTTCATATCCAAGTAACTTTATAGATTTTTTAACTAAGTCGAATTTCCAAAGCCATAAAGTCAGTCCTGACAGTCTAGCTATAGTGAATCCTCTGTATCATCAACCCAGCAGGGTTCAGGGAGTTTAACGGAGCCATCAGAGTAAAAATATTAGGGCTGCAACTAACGATTATTTTGATAATCGATTAATCGGCCTATTATTTTTTCGATTAATCGATTAATCGGATAAATATAAAAAAAAATTTCCATGTCTTTGCATTTACATTTAATCATTTAAAAGACGCTTTTATCCAAAACGACTTACAAATGAGAACATTACATGTCAGTGGTTATGAAGAAAACCAACTACACTGTACAATTATTAAGCAGGTCAATAAATGTCTGGTTTTATTTACAGTATGAGTTTAAGGCATCCAAGTAGCCCAAAGAGCAATTAAACACAAATCTCACACACACACTGACAATATGTAGCACAGTGTGAAAAAAAATACTAAATTACACAAATTTGAGTCACTCTAATATGTTACTTAATTCTCCTTTAAATGCAACTAATTCAACCTCACTTCCATAGTGTGCAGTGTCTTCACTCATATTTTATCAAATAATGTGTAGCTTGATCATGAATTAGCACCTTTGTGTACAAGTTGTATGTACAGTATTTATAAAAGCACATTTAAACACTTATTAAGCTGTTTGGGGGGGGGGGTTTCAGTAAAATTATTCTATAGTATAGTATTATATATAGTATGTTTATGTGTTTAAACATACTATTATAGTACACTTAATTCCAAATACTGTCTGTTCTGTAGCCTATTGGTAAAAAAAATTAACAAATGAACTAATTAACAACCAGCTATTGAAAAAAATGTATTAACAAATTAGCCAATGAACAAAAAAAATACGGGGGGGGGGGGCTCGCTTTTGTAAACAGACTTGTGATCCAATGAAGGTTATTTAAAAACCAGGACATTTTCCTCACTTTAAAAAAACCTGGGAAAGGACGTGAAATACGGACATGTCCCGGGAACTGCGGACATATTCGTATACCGGACATACTCCGTTATCATGTATCATCATGTATCATCTCCGTGCAGCTCAGTTCATGTTCGCAGAGCTTGAGAGTGAGTGAGTTCCTCGGTGAGGTGGAATCATCAGGTGAAGCTCCCGCAGTTTGGATTTAAACCAGAGATTTTTTCAGCGTTGGCTGTGTCTCATTTGTACGATTTATCCACTTGTTTTGCAGACTCCGCCTCGTTCTGTTCAACCCGCTATTTGTTTCCAGCGTTATTGAAGCGCTGCAGGTGACGCAAGCGGTCAGGACATCGCGAGTAACGCGGAAATAGTGCAACCCAACGAATCGATAATGGAAATTTGGATAATCGATTTTTATCGATTTTATCGATTCGTTGTTGCAGCCCTAAAAAATATTACTGGTAGACATACGAAGACAAATAAGCATCCCTGTTTCAAGCCACCCAGCTCTGGACCAAGGCACTGTTATTAAATGGTGACCAGTTTCCAAGGGATTACATGGCATGTAAGATGACATTGGTGAAAACAGTGAAATAAAAACTGCTTTGTGAATTTGCGGTCTGGGTGGGTGTTTGGGTCATCTAAATTCCTAACTGCTTGTAATTTTTATTCATGTATGTATGTATGTATGTACAATATTTCACAAAAGTGAGTACATCCCAAACATATTTGTTTATTATATCTTTTCATAGGACTACACTGAAGATATGACGCATTGTTCTGCACAGTTTTCCATCCATCCGTTATCTTCCGCTTTATCCTATATTAGGGTCACAGGGGGGTTCCCCATGCCCATCCAGGGAAGAACGTTTCGGGCACTGGGCAGATACACCCAGGACAGGGCGCCAATCTATCGCTGGGCACACACTCACACACACAGACACGCACACATACACACACACATGTTTTTGGACTGTGGGAGGAAACCGGAGAACCCGGAGGAAACCAACGCAGACATGGAGAGAACATGGAAACTCCACCCAGATGGGAATTCGAACCGGGAATCCCTAGCGCTGAGAGGCAAACGTGCTAACCACTAAGCCACCGTGCCGCCTCTGCACAGTTTTTTGTAGATACAGTAAATACATAATATATTCCTTGAAAGTGAGTACAATATTTTTTAATGGGGCAACAATTAAGATATGACACTTTAATACAATGTAAAGTAGTCAGTTTACAGCTTGTATAACAGTATAAAGTTGCTGGTATATGTATTTATGTAATGGTGCATATATGCATGGGGAGATTAATTGGTTTGTTTGAAAGTATTCCACATATTTCACCTCATAGCACAGAACTATACAGAACAATGGCTATAACAAGAACTACAGCATCCACACTACCAAATAATGATGCCACCAAGTATGTGCAAAACACTCCAGCTGTGTCAACAGCTTACAAAGATGGATACAGATAATCTTTCAGAGCTGTACATTGGTAAAAAAAAATAAATACAGAAACATTCATTCATTCATTCATTATCTTCCGCTTTATCCTATATTAGGGTCGCGGGGGGGTTCCCCATGACCATCCAGGGGAGAACGTTTCGGGTGCTGGGCAGATACAACCAGGACAGGGCGCCAATCTATCGCTGGGCACACACTCACACACACAGACACGCACACAAACACACTCTACATGGGGCAATTTGGAGAACTCAATTGACTTGATCCATGTTTTTGGACTGTGGGACGAAACCGGAGAACCCGGTGGAAACCCACGCAGACACGGGGAGAACATGGAAACTCCACCTATATGAGGATTCGGACCGGGAATCCCTAGTGCTGTGAGGCGAATGTGCTAACCAATAAGCCACCGTGCCACCCAATACAGAAACATATGGGTTCAAAAGGTCTTTAATGAAGATGTACAGTATATGTTTACTTTATAATTAATATATTGTTGACAGTTGCTAATTGGTTTGGTTGTGAGCAAACCAATTCTTGTAGCATAAGGCACTTAGCTAAAAATAAATATTTTTTTCTTTTAATTCTGATGCATTTTATTTAAAATTGAAAGTTAATTTTGCATGTGTGTTACAAATTGTAGTAAAAGTAGCAGTTTAATTACTGCTACTATTATACGTATCAGTTATAATGTGGTCAACATCTGATATTTAGCCAAAATTGGTATGATGTTTGTCTAATAATTATTTAATGACAGTAAAAAAAGTTGCATATGTTCATGTTTTAGTTAAATATTGTGAAAAAAGGTCATGATTGTGATTCTTCTTCAGAACCTTCCGCCTGAGCTTTATGGACCAAGCAATGAAGTAAAACACTGTTCCTTTGAAAAGTCTGGTACTGGGGCAGAAGGAGACAATGAAACCAGTTGGTCTAATCTTGGCCAGGCATGAGAAGCTGTTTTCTGCACTTAAGCAGAGCTGATTGGAGGTGAAAGATTCACAAAGCTTCGGGTTATTTCCATAAGAACGGAGGGACAGCTCCTTAATGGGGGTCAGTGCCAGGGCCGGAATGTGAATTGGCAGAGGTGCATCAATTAGAGTGCAGCCAAAGCTCAGAGTAACGATAAGGCAAGTGGATGGTAGTAAGGTGTAATCTTCATTAGAGGCGCATAAAAATATGATGGTTTCACAAAGCCGTGGCAAATGAGAGCATGGCAGAGGCCAAAGTATAGGATGCCTACACTCTCAGGAGGCTCATACTAAGGTACTTAAAACTTTATCACCTGATTCATGTGGTGCAGATTTAGATTAAGAAATGCATTTGGTAAATCTTTGCAATAAGTGTGCTGTAGATTACTCATGGTCAAAAGCGAAAGTAGGGAATTGTATTAATCAAAGGAATTTGATTAATACAAAACTGTTGCTTTGCTGAGATGGTGTAGATATGTATTATCATTATAGTTCTTATTGTTTTTATAATTGAAACTCTATCACTAAAATTGTAACAAAAAATGGTAGAAATGTATGCTCTTTGATTTGTGTCTGTGACCAGTGAATAGAGACAGTGTACTCCAATACATAAAAAGTCTCACCGAACTGAAAAAATATACTTTAAAAAAAGCCATTGAACATACAGATCAGATACAGAAAAAACAAAACAAAAAACAAAAAAAGCATTATGTTGCTCTCTGATGATGTTATAGTATACAATTTTTAAAGGCCTTCTCTTTGTTGAGGCCCTTCATTTTCTTGAGAGTTATTTTTATAAATATTATTGATGTGTGTCTGATAGTGTTTCTGCCCAGCGCCCGAAACATTCTCCCCTGGATGGGCATGGGGAACCCCCCACCCCACCCCCCCTCAGTAGAGGATAAAGCAGAAGATAGTTTCAAGTTCAAGTTTCAAGTTTATTTGTCATTTATGCTCCATGTGCACATAGAAATTCTTAAGGTGAGGCATCAGGATATAAACTCTACATGGAAGATAGTGGATGGATGGAATACATTATTTTATGAGGTCATTGTTGGTGATTTTTTTTATGTGTCTACACGAGTGTAACGAGTTGTATGAATAAGGACCGGAGACAGGATTCCACAGGCTCAGTAACAGACTTTCTGTACACTTGGTTTTTAATTCATAAAAACACACATGTTGGCCAATTGTATTTGCCATGTGCTCACGTTCCAGCAGCACATGGTTGATCTCTGCAGCTTATAATGGCCACACACAAGTTCAGAGATAAACATTACAACTGAACCTTCCTTTGAACAATCTTTGGTTATAGATTTTTTTTCATGTAAGAGATGCTGATGTAAAGAATCAGGAAGTGAAATAGCAATAGGATCTTGATTATTTTAACAATCTAAAGAGGAAGACATGGTGGCATATTTGTTAGAAAGTTTGAATCCCAATATATAGTGCCTGTGTAAGTGACACTAGCGACACTAGTAGGGAATTAAGCAGATGATGAGATGAGATGAGATCAAAATGGAAAGTGTCTTTTAAAGTGTCTTTCATTACATCCTAAGTTGCTAACCTGAGTCTGAGATGAAGGACATGGGTTGTCCCAAAATATTTTACTACCTTAAAGGATAATTGAAGACCAATGCACTTTAATACAAACACTTCCATCTCTTCTGGGAAATATATGAAAACCCATACAGGATCTTAAAAAGTGTGCTATTGTAAAATAACAAATTGCAGTTAAAAATGGAAAACGACTGCAAACCTTCCCACAAAGCAAACAAAACATTCAGTGATAATAATAAAACAGCTATTATACACAGTTTGACAGAAACCACAATTTGCTTTGATTACTTTGTACGACAGTTTTAATGTCAGATATGTTGAAAGTTGGGCGGCACGGTGGCTTAGTGGTTAGCACGTTCGCCTCTCAGCGCTAGGGATTCCCGGTTCGAATCCCCATCTGGGTGGAGTTTCCATGTTCTCCCCGTGTCTGCGTGGGTTTCCTCCGGGTTCTCCGGTTTCCTCCCACAGTCCAAAAACATGGATCAAGTTAATTGAGTTCTGTAAAAATTGCCCCATATAGAGTGTGTTTGAGTGAGTGAGTGTGTACCCAGCGATGGATTGGCGCCCTGTCCTGGGTCTATCTGCCCAGCGCCCGAGACGTTCTCCCCTGGATGGGCATGGGGAACCCCACCGCGACCCTAATAGAGGAAAAGCGGGTGATAATGAATGAATGAATGTTGAAAGTTTTAGCACGTTCGCCTCTCAGCACTAGGGATTCCCGGTTCGAATCCCCATCTGGGTGGAGTTTCCATGTTCTCCCCGTGTCTGCGTGGGTTTCCTCCGGGATCTCCGGTTTCCTCCAACTGTCCAAAAACATGGATCAAGTCAATTGAGTTCTCCAAATTGCCCCATATAGAGTGTGTCTGTGTGAGTGAGTGTGTGCCCAGCGATAGATTGGCGCCCTGTCCTGGGTCTATCTGCCCAGCGCCCGAAACTTTCTCCCCTGGATGGGCATGGGGAACCCCACCACGACCCTGCTATAGGATAACGCGGAAGATAATGAATGAATGAATGTTGGAAGTTTTCACATTTTAAGTAAAAAAGGAATCACATTTGATTATATATACTAACATTTGAGCTGGATTATGATATGATTTCTTTTTCTAAATATTCAAAATACTTAGGCAATCCTTATTTCTATTGTATTTTCTTGACCACGGGTGGCACGGTGGCTTAGTGGTTAGCACGTTCGCCTCTCAGCACTAAAGATTCCTGGTTCGAATCCCAATCTGGGTGCAGTTTCCAGGTTCTCCGATTTCCCACAGTCCAAAAACAATGATCAAGGTCAATTAAGTTCTCTTCAAATTACCACATAAATAGTGTGTTTGTGTGAGTGAGTGAGTGTGTGCCCAGCAATAGGTTGGCGCCCTGTCCTGGGTGTATCTTCCCTGTGCCCGAAACGTTCTCCGCTGAATGGGCATGGGGAAACCCCCTCGCGACCCTAGTAGAGGATAAAGCGGAAGATGGATGGATGGATGGATGTATGGATGTCTTGACCACTATTTGTTTTAAGCATATACAGTTTTCACTGAATGCATCACTCACAATTAAAGTGAAAGTTGAGAAGAGAGCCAAAAATAATGCTGTAATAATAAATAATAATAATCTTCCCAGCATTTGTGTTTATTTGACAGATGGACTGTTTTTGCTTAATTCAATCGTTGTAATTGCAATGTGGTGATAGTAGTTCCAAAAAACAGATTTTGCTTATTGCTTCATGAGCTTTCATAAGCCATGGTTTGTTCCATGCCACAAGTAAAAATAAAGGAGACTGCAGTTTGATGGAAACATGGTGTACATTACCATTTCAGGCCCAAGGGCACAAAAAGCGTTCAATAGGGCAGATTGTCTGCTTTTGCAATATACACGTAAATGGTGTAAGATTGGCTGTGTGAGCTGTGGAACTGCCTGTGTGCTTGGATGCACAATGTTCACATGATTTGGTTCATTTGGATAGGTGGACACAAAGTAATCAAATTCTATTCTGCTTCTAATACCGCACACCATTACACATATCTTCATTCTGAACTATAAGTCACAACTAGAAAAAGAAAATTTGTTAATGAATTTCAAATGTTGGATTGTTGTATGGTTGCTTGTATGGTTGGTAACTGAAATATTTTGTCCAAATATGGAATGGGATGGTGTCTAATAATTTGATCAAAAACGGCATGGGATGGGGTCTCATAATTTGGTCTTATATACAATGGTGTCTAAAAATAAATATAAAAATATGTCTTTGTCTAATTAATACCAGTTCTGGCTTAAATCTTTATAACATAACTCAACTGCTATGTGTCATGCCTAACAGCACCTCTTAGTCTGGGTGCTGGGCAGAAACACCTAGGATGTTTTAAACCGAAGAACATGGAGAAAACCCAGACGGACACAGGGAGAACATGGAACTCCACCCAGATCGCTAATCAAAACTGGATCCCTAGTGCTCAGAGGCGAAATATGATTCTTGAGGTTAGAAATCATTCTCCCATTAAGCTGATGGTATGTTAAGGCAACATTTAAAAATACGTAACATTTTAGTATGACTAACTATGTTTTGCTCTTTGTGTACCAGTGTGAGCTTGTGCAGACTAACACACAGAATATAGAGTTTACAAATTAAATAAATATATATGTTAATCCTTCCATAGACATTTGGATCTAACTTTACATCATTGACTTACTTCGTTTTGCATTTAGGTGTACTGCTAACTCAGTTTAATAAGAAACATACTAATAGTAGGTTTATAAGAACTAAATTATATCTGGCTTTTTTACAAACACACATGGAACATTTGAGCAGACAACAGATGTCCTAGAGATCTGGTCTAAAATGAGTAAACAAAAAGCACATTTCCTACTTTATGAGCAAGCATTCTGTTTGCTTGTATGTACTGTGTGTGTGTGTGTGTGTGTGTGTGTGTGTCTATGATGTTGATCAAAACTTCAGTTATTTATTTTATCTGCATACCACCATTTTTGTTCCCAATCATACTGATGTTCTTGGTTCTACTGAGATTTAAATGTCTCACATAATCCTATTTGTCCACTTCAGAATCGGGCAGATAAAAATCTTTATTATGTGCGAAAAGGTTCAAGAGATCATGTCACAGTGCTTTCAGCCTAAAAATGCTATCAACTTCAAAAGGTGGAAGAGGACTTCAATTTAAAATCAGAAATGTATCTGAGATCTCTATGCTGCTTAAACTACAATACATCTCCACTGATTAAAATACATCAAAGCCTCATCATTTTTTTCCTCTGAGCAATAAGGGTAGATTTTAATTGCAAAATGTTAAACCTCACAATTAAAGGCTTTGTGCTACTTAAAGCTAGCTCAAACAGATACCAAAGGACAAGCATACAAATTAGATGCGGGAAATGCAGCATGCATTGGAAAGAAAAATTAAATGCTTGCTTTAAAGTCTCCCTGTAAATAATAATGCTGAGGCGCATCAGCTCTGTACTGAGTAATGGTGTTGGGGTGAAATCGGCCAAAAGACACTTTCATGAGCTATGGTGGTTCAACTTCATAATTTTTAAGTAAGTTAGTATAGTTAGGATATTTAGAGTCTATGAAGAAGAGAAGAAATGTGAACCATTATTAAAGTAAATGTATAGATTTAAACTATGGGAAACATCTTTAAAGTTGAACTGAAAGCAAATAAAACGACCAGTAATGGAAACTCAGACCAATAGGTGCGCTTGAGGTTAATAAAGACGTTAAACATTTTGTAAGGACACAGCTTCAAAACTGGGAAAATCCTGCCACTGCAAACAGGTAGTCAATTTAGAATCCACAGATGAGATAAAAGAGTCGTGAGGCACTACACTTCTGTTGCAATTAGATTAGTTCACACAGTAGAGTACCTCAGCAGTCTAACATCAATACATCAGAGCTTTACAAGTAGCCCCCTGGATATGAAAAACAACTGCAATGGGTCTTAAAGCTGGGCTGGGAGCTAAAATCCATCTAACATTCCCACCGAGTGTCAAGCTCGACCATCAAATATGGTCAAATGAATCGCATACCAGCCGTAAAAGGTGGAAATGTATCCCACTGAGCAGAAAGGCTTGATGAAAAGGCTGAAAAGTGAGGCACAAAAGCCTTATCATAAAAATAATCCCAAGACAATTATTGCCAAGAAAGCTCCGTGTCCCTGCCACTGCCTACCTATAGAGGATTTTTATTTATTATTATAATTTATTATTAAACTAGAATTAACATTTCATCTCAATATTTTCTGCCTAATCCTGTACTAGGCACTAGGGTCACAGGGTGTTTCCCCATGCCCATCCAGGGGAGAATGTTTCAAGCACTTGGCAGATACACCCAGGACAGGGCGCCAATCCATTGCTGTGAACACAGTCACACAGAAAGACACACTATACAGGGGCATCTCCAGCGCTGAGAGGCAGATGTGCTAACCACTATGCCACCGTGCCACCCCCCAGAATAACATTAATGACAAATTCCAGGCACACTATGAGTTCCTGATAAAGCACTGAAGCAGGTATTCATTAAACTGCTTCAATAATAGACCTATCAGTAGTGGAATTAGGATTTGCTTGAAGAAATGATTAAAATGATTAAAACCATGATTAAAAAAATTAAGTATTTTTAAAAAATACACTTAGGACTGAAAAAGGAGTAGGGACAGCAAGTGGTGTGAACTAGTAGCAGTAGCTTACTTTAACAACCTCTTTCTCTTTCAATGTGATTGTCTGTTATTAGTACGAAACCCCACCTCATGTTTGCTAGTGAAACTTGTTCCAGTGCTTAACTAATCGCCATGTAGAGCTATCTAACGGCTATTGCGCAAGGGCCCAAGTGAAGAAACACTTTCAACTAGGAGGGACAACTGATCTCTAGTCCAGCTCTGAAATCACTCTGTGGTTAGAGTCTTTAAGAAACTCGAGGCCAAATCGAGGCTGCTCTAGCAGCAGAAGATACAAGACGTGATGCAATATTTGCCTGTTTGGCAACATTATTACAATTTTACAATATGAACGCAAAACGTCATTTGTTTAAACAAACAGGTTGTGCTGCTTGTTTTTGCCATTTGCAGAATGTAGTAACAATTAGCTTAAATCTGTGCAGTTGAAAGACTGGAACTAAACTTGCCCCAGGCAGGTCATTTTTCAACTTGATACACTGATCCAAATACAAACACAGAGTGAGACCTGCGACTCCATTGTGCAAATGATATGGGTGTAATACTTTCATAACTTCCTGCACAAAAGGAACCCTGTGGCAAGTCTCTCAACAGGCAGGCCGGTCAGAAAAACATTCAGGTTATCAGAATTTCTGTAGGCCATTTCTTTAATTAGGCTTTTATAATTTCTATCGTGATAATGTCAGAGGATTGATGAATGCAGTCTTGAAAGGACAGTGGAAAGTTATACAAAGTCCTTGCGGACTTGACACACCTGACTAAGAAAATAAGCCACTTTATTGCCAAATTTGTTTGCTCACTGTTCATGATTGTTAAATAAAAAACAAGCATCCATGAAGTTCTTTGTCTTTGATATCCAAGCAAGAATCTTTCATATTTCCTTTATTTGCCAGATCAGCTTTTATCTTGAAAGATGAAAGTAGAACTCTGGTTGTCATAATTGTTGCACTAGGGCAGATGTGACATTTAATTGTGACCTGCAATTTTGTGTATTTAGCATTCATACCAACATTATATTGCTTGGACTACTCTCTTTCACACACCTATTTCTGTACTGGTGTAGCAGGTGCTGAGTGAGGATGTCTACAGAAAGCCTCTCTTACTGACAGCTGGTGAGAGGAGACACAAACAGCTGCAGCTGAACGATCTTAGCAAAAAAATGAGAGGGAGATTGAAAGGAAAAAGAAATACCCAAAAGGGTTATCGACTCCAATACTCACAATATACAACACATTTCACAAAACAAAAGCCGAAAAAAAAAGTTCTTTCAAATTCAGAAGCCATTAAAGCATAATAATAATAATAATAATAATAATAATAATAATAATAATAATTATTATTGTTATTATTATTATTATTATTATTATTATTATATTATTATTATTATTATTATTATTAATATATCCTGGGGATCCAGGTTCAAATCAAGGATTTAAAGAGAATGGTGCTCTAAATTGCCCCATCTAGATTGCAGCTATATATATTGTGTGTGTGTGTGTGTGTGTGTGTGTGTGTGTGTGTGTGTGTGTGTGTGAGTGTGTATCTGTGTAAGTGAGTGAGTGATTGGCACCCAGTCCTTGGTATATCTGCCCAGCACCTATAACATTCTCCCCTGGAGGTGGTGATTAAGTGAAAGACGATCAAATTTGATAATAATAATTATAAAAATAATAACAAAAATAGGGTGGCACGGTGACGTCCACGTCTTAGCATTGAGGATCCAGATTTTAATCCTGATCTGAGTGGAATTTCCATGTTCTTCCTGTGACTGCATGGGTCTCAAGGTTCTTCGGTTTCCTCCCTCAGGCCAAAAACCTGGATTTAAGGTCAATTGGCTCCTCTAAATTGTCCCTGTATAATGGTGTGTTTTGATGAGTAAGGGTGTGCCCAGCATTTAATTGATTCCCTGACCTGGTAATACGCCATTGCCTAAAATAATATCCCCTGGATGGGCAGGGCAACCCTAGTACAGAATTAAGTGCATGACAATGGTAATAATGATAATTATGAATATTTATGGATTGTAAGTTCTTGTGCTGCTTTCAATGCTTGCAAAATGCTATACAATTCTAAAGGAAAAGTAGAAAAAATATGCATGACAATTTTCATATTTTACTTGAAGCTTGCTTACACAAGATCAGCTTCTCAGTGCTTTGTTCAGTTCTGCCAAGGTTATTGGAAGCTCATTTTAAATGTCCTGAGGATAAATTGTGTAAAAAAAAAGTAACTCTGTAGATAAATCGCTCGGCCCAGATCAAAAGAAAACTCAGTGGTAAAGACAAAGGATGCTGACAAAGGGGAACACCAGAAAACATGAGATGCAGAGGCAGCATTAAGACACTGGACCTGCGAAGCTTGACAAGTTAACAAAGTGTTGTAGAGGCTTGTGGAGCTGCCAAATTTACCATAGAACACAGGCAGGCCAAGAAATAAACATATGACTGACTCTAGGTTTTAAACAGAGACTTAAGAGTTTCCATCCAAAAAAAGCCCTATTCACACATGCACTGCAAGCCTAAACTTTTAATAGTCATTAGCCAGTGGAGCTGAAATGAAAAAGTCACTTGAATCACTTGTACAGTGAATTTTATCATGCTACTCTCTAGCATAAACGTTTACTTGATTGTTCACACTGTCATCTCATCTCATTATCTTTCACTTAATCCTCTACTAGGGTTGCAAGGGGGTTCATCCAGAGGAGAACGTAAGGAGATCTAGGGGAGCGCTGTGCAAAGAAACCCAGGACAGGGCACCAATCCATCACAGGGCAAACACTGACACAAACACACTATGTAGGGGCAACTTAGAGCAGTCAATTCACCTTGAATCAATATTTTTGACTGTGGGAGGAAACCAGAAAACCCAGAGATAACCCACAGGGACACAGGGAGAACATGGAAACAGCACCCACATTCAAACTTGGATCCCCAATTGTTGTTAATGATATTTCAATGAAAAGGCTGACCCTCAGTGAAAACAGGGATGTGGTGTGCCGGCAGCTACAGTATATCAGCCAGCAGAATTGTGTGAGTCAATCTGTGAATAAAGTCTGCTTCCTTACTCACAACACACAAACACACCACCACCATGTCAGTATCACTTCAGTACTGAGAATAATTCACCACCTTAATATCTCCTCTCTGGGGTTCTTGATCATAAGAGACCATACTAAATCAGATTAACAAAGTATGTAAAGAAACAGATATACAACAGTCTGTAATCAAAGAACTGCAAAGTCCAAGATCAGTGGAACTGAAAAAACAAGACAGTAAGTGTAAAAAAGTGGCTGGTGAGTGTAGAAGTACCATTCTTAGATTTCTTAAGCACTTGTTTGATAAATTAGTTGCTATTTTAGTTATATTTAACTAAATATATGTATTAATATACTGCATTTAAATATTAAAATGAATGCATATAAATATGTTCTGCAGGGCTCAGATCAATAAAAATATTTAAGTGTTGGCCTAATTTAAGTAAATGTCATAGGTAAATGTAAATGAAGGGGAGTGTGCACTAGGCATCCTGCTGGCAAAACAAAAGCAAGAAATCCCATTGAATTTCCTACCTTCTTTTCCTCCCTTTCTCTCACAACTGACAAGAATAAAGTGGATAAAATGGTGCCTAAAGGTTGCAGCCATCCGTAATGTATTTTTAAGGTCTTTCAGAAAAATTGAAATTTAATACATTACCTGAATCTGACAAGAGTTTATAACATAGGGCTCACTCTAACTCAGGAGGAGCCAGTGGACAGTTGAAGCATCTGCTGATAAGAAGTCAAATTAAATAGAACTAGCATCTTGAAACAAAGAGGAAAAAATGTGGGGCTGCTTTGTAGAGCTGTGTTCCACTGTTCCGTTAACAAAGGCGCAGCAAAGACACAGCCGATTCATTTCACTTTCCCAGCCATTTAACCTCATTTGCATCCTTGCTGTCAACACATCACTACTACACAGATATGTTCAAGAGCTTTCATTAAAGCCTAAAGTTGACATCCTATTACAGAGATGCGCCAGTATAAATCACAGCCACAGCTGTCTGCACATCTTGATCAAAGATCCGGCACAATCATGTCATGTTTCTTTTCACATACCAGACAGGTCTAACACCACTCATCACTTACGCTAAAGGAGAGTTATGTACAGACACTTTATCTCCCCGTGCCTTCACATATCTTTTATTGTGTGGTCACTTTCATGATTATTTCTAATAAGAGAAAAGCTAAACTGTGTCAGAACACAAATACCTGTCAACATTATATTCCTTACACAGTTTATTGGTTTTATTATGTGTACTTTAATTAGCACAAAAGTTTTGACATTAACTGCCACTTTACACTTAACCGCCATTTTTTTATGAAACACAGCATGTTTCTTGAACAGATTACGATTCCAGAGGCCTCAATTCGATTCAGAATTGATTTTCGATTCAGAAACAAATTTTCAGTTCAAATGGTCTTTAAATTTTGTTTAAATTATGTGAAAAGTTTACCATAGTGCATTAACCTTTAATCGAAAATAAAATTGATTATACAGCCATAGTGCATTTATATTTTGCAAATCTTTATAACTTAACCTTAAAAATAAAATACATACTTCAGTCTCTAACTATATTGCACCAACCATCGCTACATTTTCAAAACTTAACCTTAAATATTAAATATATTTTTCAATTTTTCAACTTGGTGGGAACCTAGGTTTTACATATTGTTTTCCTCAATTGGGTCTGTGCCACTGTCCACTCTCGATGTCTCTTCCTCCCACTGATGTCTTTCTGCTGGGTCGACCTTGTTAGCACACTGGTCTTTCATAGGCTTGGTCACTATCTTTAAGCCAGCACTGCTGAAAGCGTCTGTCATATCCTCATGCTGCTCCGCCATTCCTATTTGCTTGACCCTGACCCTGAACCTTTAATTAAACGATGAAATGACAAAATGTTTCAAAGCAGACTTAAAGTATTTATGTGTAAGCCTCATCTAATAGTCTGGAACAGTACTAGAGTAGTACCTTGTGGGATGAGAATTGTAAGTGACAGATGTGAAAGCAGTTTCTTTATCAAGGACAAGATACATAATCCTGTGTTTAGGAGCTCTTTACAATGTCCCAACAAACAATAAGAATGGGGAGGTTTATAAAGGGTATTGTTCACCTCGACTTCTGATTTCCTTCGATTAAACATCTCTGTGACTAATAGCACTGTGCAGTCTCATTTGATCTAAGTAATCAGACCTGTAGATTGGCTTTCCTTCTCCTTTTCTGACATTTAAAAGGTCAAGAGTAAGAAGATCTGATAACTTCAAACCCCTTTGCTATGTTTTTGCAATGTTTAGTCTTTTTTACAACTGTTGAGGCAAGAGTTTATTCTTGAGAAGAGCAAAAATACCTGAGGTTATAATGATGTTTGCCTTAGCCTTTATATGCGATGGATCAATGATGATACAGGAGCATGGCTTTTGGCAACTCCACCAGCCAGCAGATGTATTTTAATGTAATTTATTAAAGTCTGTAAATAAACTTGAAACTTAGAAATGCATTGCTAACAATAAAACACACATTAGAAAATTCATTCATTCATTCATTCATTTATCTTCCGCTTTATCCTATATTAGGGTTGCGGGGGGAGGGGGGGTTCCCCATGCCCATCCAGGGGAGAACGTTTCGGGCGCTGGGCAGATACACCCAGGACAGGGCGCCAATCCAATCCTCATAAACACAGACACGCACACAAACACACTCTACATGGGGCAATTTGGAGAACTCAATTGACTTGATCCATGTTTTTTGACTGTGGAAGGAAAACGGAGAACCCGGAGGAAACCCACGCGGACACGGGGAGAACATGGAAACTCCACCCAGATGGGGATTCGAACTGGGAATCCCTAGTGCTGAGAGGCGAACATGCTAACCACTAAGCCACCGTGCCGCCATATTAGAAAATCATAATAATAAAAATAGAGCAACTAAAACTTTCAGAACATGGATATCTTTCAGACCACAAAAATAAGTAGAGAGTATACTGTTATTTATTATCTGTATATAATAAATGTTTTTCTAATTTTAAGTTTCTAATTGTATGCTGATGTCAAAAGTTAGCATTTGATGATCATTACAGGTGGCTAAAGGATTAGCAATTGTGCCTGAGGAAAGTGTTCAGTAAAAGCACAAGATAAAAATGATGTTGAAGTAGCAATAACACGTTTTTTTCTTTTTGGGGCAGTGCTTCAAAGAACTTTACTGACAGCACTGTTATCTATGTAGCACACAATGTCTGACACAATACACAAAGCCAAGCATTCAGGTCCTCCCTCTCTCTGTGGTAGTGCACTCTTAAACACATCTTATTTTTTTTTAAAGGCAACCTTGGGAAAACCGAGGCACTCCAAAGCGACAACATTTAACACCTTGTAGGCGCCTCGAATGTCTCTGATCTGCTGGTGTCATTTAATCATCTGTATTCTACCAAGCTGCAAAGAAACAATTTTGCAGGATATTAACTTCCAATGAAATCCTGCTTGTGTCATTTGTGGTTCCACTCAACCAGTGGTCCCGAGGGGAAACGTGCACTACTCCTAGCTGTAATGAGCTTGAAAAGCAGAATAAAACAGTTAATAGATAGGTAGGATAAAAAAAGTGTGAATCATGAAATATAAGCTAGACATGAGGCATAAGAGTAGACAAAGCTACCCATGTTGTAGAAAAGTCTAACCGAATGCTTAATATGTGAAATGTAGACGTCAGTGTTTGCCTTTAGGGAGACACTTTGTCAAATAGCATAGAAAATATCTTTAGAATGAAAATTGAAGCCAAGGGTTTGAAGGGGATGTGGTTATCCACAGGGATCTCTGGCAATTAGGCTAACACTAAATTATCCAAGGTAAAACACATACAGAAAAGGTACAATTCAGTGCTCTTTCAGACCTAAAAAGATGTGTGTCTCTTGGTAAATGCTTTCTTATTCCTCAGTTAGGGCCTAAAGAATACAAAGAAAGGTAATGGCATCTCATGAAAACCATTTTTGTTCTATTCCAATGAAGTAGGTCATCCTCTCATAATTGTCAATCATGCAATAAATCGCTCTGTGCCTCAAATGAATACTGCACTGGGAATGAAACAAAGCGTATTGGCATGCGATGTCAGCTTGACTTAATTCATTCCTCTTTTCAGAAAAGCCTATTCACATGTGAAGTTTGTAGATGCCACAGTGCCTGGTCCAGAGCAATGGAGAGATAATACATGGAGACAGATGTATTATGCCGGAGAAGTTACATCAACATAATGCTGGGAGGTAGCACAGCTTGCACTGGGTAATCATAATACAAATCTGAAATAAAACATAAATAAAGTGCCTGGTGTGAGGAGGTAGTGACTGCTATTATGCCACGTCCAGTACTGAACATGTTCTAAATCAACAGCAATAATTCAACACCATAATTAAATCGGCCCATATAACCTGTCATTTGCATGTTTCATGCCAGTGTCTTAGATAAATAGAAGTAGACTAATTATAATACATTTTAGTCTAATAATTTTTTATTCAACTCGTTAAGTCTAATCTTTCAGTAAAAGTGGTGGCTGATTAAATTTTGCTCTGAAACAACACAGCTGTGTAATGTTGCTCGGCTTTATCACAAAATAAAAAAGATTTTGTGTATTATATTTGTGTGTGTGTGTGTGTGTGTGTGTGTGTGTGTGTGTGTTTGTGTCGTGCTTAAGTGCATGTACAAACTTCAGTGTATTCTGCATGTTTTTGCCTTCTGCATCCCCAAGCCAGGTGTCACCAGTTTACACATATCTGATTGGACAGAAGGGGAGCATGGTGGTCCAAATTCAGCATACGGGTTTTCTATCATGTCTCTTAACAACAAACTGTCAATCTTTAAGCACTGGGTAATAATAGATGAACACCAAGGCTAGTCATAGCAGGGGCAATGTTTTAAAAGAAGTCTCAGCAAGACGGTGACATTTATTTCTACTGTTGGAGTTATCATAATGGCTTTCTCACTGGACAACATCACACACCCCAGATCAGGTCTCAGGGAAGAGTAAGGTGAATGCTAGGAGGCAAAGGCATATGAATGGGATTTGAAGGCTAATAAAAATTTGTCCCACACCTTAACTCTTCTCACACTGACATTCTGACAGCAAGCAAGTTGACTCCCTACAAGCTTTCGCTGCCACGGATTTTCAAAACATCAATGCTGTGACACCAAACAGGATTATCAAAGCTTAGAGAAAGAAAATGTTTTGTAGCTGTGAAATCTGAAAATCTTATCTTTTATGTTTTATATGTTTTTAAAATATCAAATTTGCTTTACACACAAACTTTTTACACACAGAATTATGTATAAGAGGCCAAATGACCATTGCTACATGAATGCATATTTACAGTACATCCCAGCAGATGCTTTCATACCACTAACATTAACCTAAAATACTGCAATTGATACAATAATCAAAGATTTTCAATATATAGTTAATATACATTTAATAACGTAAATGTTTGAAATCTAGTTATTTTAATTAAAATAAAAATACATAATTTAACAGGGCGGCACGGTGGCTTAGTGGTTAGCACGTTCGCCTCTCAGCGCTAGGGATTCCCGGTTCGAATCCCCATCTGGGTGGAGTTTCCATGTTCTCCCCGTGTCTGCGTGGGTTTCCTCCGGGTTCTCCGGTTTCCTCCCACAGTCCAAAAACATGGATCAAGTTAATTGAATTCTCAAAAATTGCCCCATATAGAGTGTGTCTGTCTGAGTGAGTGTGTGCCCAGCGATGGATTGGCGCCCTGTCCTGGGTCTATCTGCCCAGCGCCCGAGATGCTCTCCCCTGGATGGGCATGGGGAACCCCACCGCGACCCTAATAGAGGATAAAGCGGGAGATAATGAATGAAAGGATAATTTAACAGTAAACATTTAAGTTAAAAAGATATGTACTGCTTCAACACATCAGATTTTATAAGTGAAACCATTGTATACAAGGGTGCAGAAGGTTGCATGATGCATGAATGAAGAAAACCATAAGACTACAACTACATCAAAACACATTTGTCAAAAAAAGAAATAGATTAATACAACAAGGCAGACAAATCAATAATAGTCATAATTAAGCTGTAAGCCACAAAGGCTGAGTGTATAACAGCCACACTACAAAATGAGTGACTGAAGTTTAGCCAACCTTTTTTCAGTTTCATTTGAACACACACACACACACACACACACACACACACACACACACAAAAAAAAAAAAAAAAAAAAAAAAAAAATATATATATATATATATATATATATATATATATATATTTTTTTTTTTTTTTTAATATATATATATATATTTTAAAATATGTATACCTAATACATATATACCTAATATATATATACATATATATATATATATATATATATATATATATATATATATATATATATATATATATATATATATATATATATATATATAAGTAAGAAATAAAGTACTTATATGTAAGTAAGAAATAAAGAATTTAATTCCAGCTCTGTACATTTTTATTCAGCTCTGTGATTTTATTTATTCTCTTCTTTTCTTAAACAGTATATTTACCTGTATTTTTGGGGTATGAGAAAACAATATTTTAGGACATATTGGCTTTGGCAACACTAATGTTTGTCAAAATTTTCTGACATATTTATAAGACAAATAACTATTGGATTATTTCAGAAAAATAACTGACAAATCAATAAGCAATTAAAACAATCTTTAGTTGTACCCCTTTGGGCGGCTTCAGTTAAATTTCATGTTGTATTGATTTAAAAATAAAACTGAACAGCATCTACAGGGTACAAACTTCTACTATTTAATTGCTGAATTTAACATACTGAGGTAAAAAATAAACCTGAATTGAACAAAATAAATAGCACATTTAAAATGCATTAAGGTAAGATACAGGAAAAAAAAAGTGCTATTATAAAAGAAATATATATATATATAGACTTTGAGGAAGGCATGAAAGTGAATTTGCAGAGCCCTCATTTTGTTTGCCCTCGCAAAAATGGCACAAGCACTCCACTGCCTGTTGTTGTCCTTTAATGGAGTCATGGAGCTCTCATTGCCCTGTAAAGTGGAGCTTGTTCTAACCTAAATGAAAACAGCCTGCAGAGCTAAATAATCACCTGTCCTCCAGGCTGGCACTACCAAAGCTGCTGACGCCATTTACCGCACTGAGACACCACTGTTTTCACAGGGCACAGCTCTTGACCTATTGTATTATCACAGAATACATCCAGATTTTTTATTTTTCTTATAAGTAGAGTACTTTAAAGATAGAAGTAGTATCAACAGGCTAAATAATTTCCTGTGGTGAACTAGATAGCTAAACAGGCTGTGAAGTACATATATCAGTAATAATGCTGAAAACGACACCAAACAAGTTCACATAGTGTAGGACTTATTTCTGATAAACTGCCTGAATTATATACAGAAATGGAAAAAGAATTCTGGAATGACATTTGAGGCCGCTTCCCAAAAGTATTCTCTTTTTTTTGCCCTGTGAAGATGTGAAAATGAGCTAGGGAAAATTAACTCCTGCTATAGCTACGCTGAATTAGACAGTGAAAAAAAAACACTTTTTAAGGATTCCAGCCTTGTCATTTTCAATTTTCTGCTCTTTGGACATGCGTGTATTCAGATTCAAGAACATCTACTCAGCATATCAATCCTAATTAGACAATCTGGGTCTGCGAAGGATGGGAACTGAGTTATTTGCATAATTTAATCATAAATACTCAGCGATACATATTTCCAAATGCATTTGTACAATTATCTTTTCATCCTTGGGGCAAAAGTATTAATATGATTAGGCAATAATTCTTAAAGGAAGAGGGGGGACATTGGAGAGCGGCAAGAGCACCCTCGTTTTAAACTCCAGCTTTGGGCTATATGAAAAATTAATTAATTTGGGGAAAAATCAATTTCTCCATGTGACCATATTAGACAGGGCAGAGCTATAGCATGGAATCTTCATCCAATCAAGAAATCTCATCTGCTCCCTCTAACTTCTGTCAGTAGTGTTTAACATCGCTGTACAAGCACCAGTGATCTGCACCGGCTCTCTAAATACTCTGTAATGTGAAGGAGCTTGCGGCTAAAGACATGTCATGCACGCACACACACACACACACACACACACACACTTACACAAACACACAGATACACACACACGCAAGCATGCACAGAAAACCTGGGTGCATGGTTTTCTCCACAGTTAATCAATGATAGATGCTACACGCCACTCTGGCCTATCTATACCGTAGCTGCTTTTTCCTTTTGCCATTTAAAAACACTGAATGTAATTTCAAACTGATTAATTTTTTAATTAATTTTACAAAATATTCTCTATCAAAAAAAGTTGCATACACATTAAGATCCAGATCCAGAGCAAACTTCCATTACAAAATGTGTACCAGCTAACAAACGGGTTATATCACCATACTCTACACTCTCAGGACCTACTGCCTGCATTATACTAAAACACCTGAAGCTATAAAATCTTCTTCCAACAACTTTATTACAACAAGCAATGCACTTATTTAGTGTTAGCTATCTTACTTTTTGAACTTCTTGTATTTGACTGAATGACTGTATTTTAAAAACATGGCATAAAACATGTATATGAAACCAGTAAAATTAGGGTTTTTTTTCAACAGTTTTCAACAGTTGTGTTGTAAGAGTTCATTTTAACATTACTCCAACCTATTGGAGAGAGCCTACTGCAATGGCAATTTCAAAGCCTGACTTTATTATTTTCTGACCTATCAGCACAGCCTGAACCTAAGTCTTATAGAACAAATTCATTTTGCTTTGTAAGAAAGTGCTTGTATGAATTTGTGATCTTAACAAACCTTTTAACATACATCCCCCCTCCTTTCCCTTTAAACTCTTTCATCCTAATCAGACATCTGTCTCACTGGTTTTTTTTTTTATAAGTTATTATCACCCTGGCTCCCTCTTGGATGCGGTTGCTGGGTGACGGGTATCTTAGCACCCACTCTGACTGGGAATGATTTGAATCCGATCCAAAGATTTCCCATGAGTACCTGTAAACACATCTGTGCCCTACCGAAAACAAATATATCAGAAGTGCACTGCGCACAGAGAGAGAGAAAGAGAGAGAGAGAGAGACAGAACAGAGCGATAAAATCTGCCACAACTGATGCAGCCGTAACCCCCTGAGCACTAAACCAAATCATCTCACTCTTCAGCAAGCAGGCAGATTTGGACCTTAACCCGAACTGAATACGGCTGCCCTACTGATTGAGATTTTAAACAACCAGAGACATGTTAAATGACATTTCTTAAATTCTTTTATAATTGAGCTCACTGAGTGCATTTTAATACTGTCCATAAAATCCCAAGGCTAAAATACAGCCAGTATCCCAACGGCTCCCATCATCTGGGAAGTGCGTGTTTAACCTTTAGAGGTGGACAATAATGGTCAATTAACTGCTGCAATGCTGTAAGCATACCACTTGCCTCCACTGTGCGAGCCACACAGCTGTGATCTTTTAATAACCCCATGGGTTCAGGTGTCAGCAGGCATGAAGAGCGTCCACTGGCCCGTATGCCCAAAATGAAAAGGAAAACAAGCAGCTGAAGAATGGCTCCTTATGAGGCTGTATCGTAACTCCGGTAAAAGTGAGAGATTACAGGTCTTCTATCTGTTCAGCCCCAGAAGAAACACATAAATCTGGGACCAAGTGCTTGTGAACATGAAGGACAGAGAGGAGTGTTGCAACAGAGCAAAGATACAGATCATCGCCTATCTTATAGCTTACTCTTTTACAAGTGCACATAAACAGTTTTCGTTTAGCAAAAATGTAATGTGACTATATCGTCGACCTAACAAAGAAAACATTGAAAGCTCTGCACTTCTACAGACTACTGTTAGGTATGAATCACAAGAAATATATGTAATACTTAGTAATAATACACCATCAAATATTGCCTGACTCATAGGATTAGGCCTTTATCACGACTGAGTTTGTTAATGTGCTAACCTTTTTGCGCACTGTGTCAAACTTACACACATTCACTTAGCAGTGTAGGAGCTGCTCCTCCTGTGCCATCTGTTTGTGTTTTATCTGCACAGGATATCTTTGTCTATACAAATGATGTAATTTTCCAAATGGAAAGGAGCCACGGCGGATATGATTGATTTCAGCATAACACCGGCAGCACCAGGTGCTTTCAGAGACCATTACAGGCCCCTCCGTGCAGCAGTAATAGACGAGCACTTTAGCGTCATTAAAGCAATATGTAGCACTGCATTATCCTTTAACCCCATCACCAGACACTCATGGTGCCAACCTTAGAGTTCAAATCTTACACTGTACCACTGCATGAGAGAAGAAGTCTAAGTGGACTGAGGCTTAAGATAACTTCCATGACTTTGACACAGAACCCTGACTCAGTAAGGATGAATTGCTCCAACATCTCAAAAATGACAGCACAGTAGTGATTAGCTCCAAAAAAATGTAATGCTACTTAATACACGTATTAGCCTGGGATTAAACCTTTTAATCTAGGTTTGTGCTTACTAACACCATTACTAAAATTGATTTTTTTTAATGTATTATTATATTTTATATTGCCCAATTGTAAAATGTATTTTTTCAATTAATTTCATTAAACAATTTAATTTGCTGATATTTATTGTTGTTATTGTTATGCTTGTGTAACTTAACTTGTTTCTTTTTTAGTTACTAAAAAATAAAGAGGGTCCCAGTCTCTGGTTTCCACTTAACAGTAATCAATGTTTCCACTACTTAAAATTAGCTAGAGCAATGATTCTTTGCTCTTATTGACAACATGAACCATTGTCCGCTAAAAGTTTTTTTTTAACAAAATGAATTTTCAGAATTTATTTGGCTTATTTTTATAATAATAATAATAATAATAATAATAATAATAACACTAATAATATTAAGAATAACACTAATACTAAAAATAACAATAACAATCAATATTTATTATTATTTTTATTATTACTATTATTATTATTATTAATATTATTATATTAACATTATGTTAATTAGTATTATTAATATGTGTATTTATATTATCAATAATATTAACTGTAAAATTTAAAGTATTCAATATTTTACAACTCATTTGAAAACGTTTTGATCTATGTCTTTAATAACTGCATTGCATTATTTTGACTTTTACACTCTCAAAGTCAGATTTAATAATTTAGCCCATTAACTCCAGGTCATTTGGCCTGGGGTAACTAAGGAAAAATATGGTTTAGGTTACTTCTTAAAAGGAACCACTAATTTAACTTTTACCTTATGACTTTATCATAAAACTTTGGCATAATAGCTTCAAAAATGCTTGCAGTGTTTTATTAACTAAGCCAAGCTGAATCAAAACCTGACCCTGTAATATCCATTTAATTAAAATGCACGTTACGTTTAAATACATAGATATGTGTGTGTTATTAAGACGTATAAACTGATAATACACCAGAACCTATTTCACATAATCCTTTCATTTTTGACAGATCCAGTCGCACCTAGGTGATGAAACGCTTGATCTCGTAGACCATGTGAGTAGAAATCTATTATGTTGATCAGGCACCATTTCACTTCTCCACTTACCTCAACTTACGAAAGTTGGATGCATGACGATGTTTAGACTATTCTGTGGCCGATCATTTTTATTATTATTATTATTATTATTATTATTATTATTATTATTGTATGATTATAACATATTGCATTAAGCAGATTAATCATAAGGAAAATGTCTTAAAGCAATAATAAACTGTGTTCTTGTAATATATTTGTTTAATAAAGCACGCAGTAAAATCCGGCAATAAAAATGGAAAGTTTTATATGGGGTATTAACATACAGACCATTTAATAACGTTTTATTTGCCTTTGAAATCAGAATATTTAAAACTTTTTTGAGATCTCTTGAGATACATGATGCACTTGTTCTCTGTAGGAGAGTTCGCATGTTTGGAGTAGCCCGTTACTACCTTTACTTTCACTCAGAGTTCTCAGGTCGTGCGCTTGGAAAGAGCAGGAGGCTTTCGCGCGCAGCCGGTGGCCCCGTGGAAAGACACGTTTTTATACTGTGTGTCCTGGTCTGAAGTGGGATATTAGTTCGCCGATACGATGTAACTTACCTGGCGTTGGTGCAGTCGTTGTAGAGCGTCTCAAAGTCTTTTCGAGAGATGAGCTTACAGCGGTTAACGCCGGGCTGGATGGCGCCGAGGCCGCGCAAGACGCGCACCTGCTCCACGTTGCAGACCACGGGCGTGATCTCGAGGCGCTTCAGCTTGGTGTAGACGGTGTGCAGTCCTCCAACCAGGTGCTTCAGAAACAGATCGAACGCCTGCGGGAGACAGATAAGCTCCCGACCGTCCACAGTAAACGAGGCCACCTGCGCGCCCCTCAGCTCAACCATTTTGCATTCGTTGTTCTGCGGCGTGTTCTCCACCGGGGACGGAGTCGAGTACACTGGCTTGGCTGTGAGCGGAGTCGGGGTGACAGCCAGCGGAAGCACCGGGCTTCCCGCCGACGAACGGAACGGGTTGGCGGCGGCCGGAGCCACGGACGGACACGGAGAAGACGTGGCCGACGGAGATGAAGTGCTCGCCGAAGACGAGGATGAGATTGGAGACGGCTGGACCAAAGAGGATGGCGGGATGAGAGCAGCCGGTACGGCCATGGTCATCTCGGGCACCTTGATCACCGCGCGTTGAAAGTTCAAAAGTGGGTGAAAAACCCCAAAGTACGGCGCGACTTGGTGAGGATATGGATCCACAGTAGCGTGCTCGAGTGAAACGCTAGAATGAAAATAATTAGACGCTTTGTAGCGGGACTATCATCGGAAATTAGTGGAGGGAGTCCGAGAGAGTGACAGAAAGACAGAAAGAAAAGGAGCCGAAAAGTGCAGCACGCTCTGCGGGATGAATTGTTGTTGTCACAAGGTCCAGAGAGGGAGGAGCCTGCGGACACTCAGTTTCTCAATCGCACTTACGCGCAGCATCCTGGCTTTCTAAACAGTATTTCTAAATAATACCAAAGCTTGGTGCGCTTCCCACGAAGGGCGATATGCCTAGTACGGACTGTATTGCGGCGTGAGAAAGAGAATAAACTTAACGCATAACTCTAACTGTCCCACAAGATACAATTCGCGGTGTCTTCTGAAATGACGTGTAAAATCATTACAGAAATCCTGCAGAATGCAAAAAACATTTTCATAAAAGTTAGAATTAAATTAATTGCAAAAGAAATTTACTGGCATACATTTCTTACACTCATTTTAACATGTACTTTAACCTGTAAAGGTATATAAGTAGCATAACCTAGTCGTAGGAATAAAAGAACCCTGGTTAATACTATGTTCTATAGCAGAATGTACTTTAAATGTCAGCTGACATATTGAAAACTAGTTTATGAAATAATGTTTGATTGATGACCTCTCAGGATTCCCCTATTTATCAAAAAGGTTTGTTAAATTACATCTCCATGCAACTTGTAAGCAGGTATTGGATGATAAAAATGAAACTGGGCTTCCATGAGAAGAGAATTTAAAGTACTTACCGATAATACTATAAATAATAATAATTTGTATTTATTTATTTGAACAATTTGTATTTTATTTCAAACCAAATTAATTCTGACTTTACAGGTCTGTAGTATGCTTTATATATATATATTTATCAGGAGCATACAAATGTTGCAGAATGATTTACATAATACAGTTATCAGTAAAGGTCTCACCACCCAAAATTATGTTTTGTTATTGGATAACATATTTGAATATGACTGTTGAAACAAAAAAGATATATATATATATATATATATATATATATATATATATATATATATATATATATATATATCTATATATATAATCTAAATTATGCAGCTATGGATTGGCACCCTGTTCCGGGTGTATCTGTTCTCCTCGTAATGGACATGGGGTAACCCCCTCACTGTGACACTAGTAGAAGATTAAGCTGAATCTTATGAGTTGATACATTAAATATGATCACTTATGAAATTAATAAAATAAGGAACCTAACAATGGCTGCCCAAAAATTTGAACAAGACTGAATTTATATAAAGAATCAGTCATAAGTTATCACTTGTATCACTTGTATACAATGCACATAAGAATCTCCAGTGTTAAATAAATGGTGCAATAAGAAAATCTTAACTTTGATGTTAAAATGTTACACTTGAAAAATACACAACTATTGTTGACACAAGTGTGGGTGATACATTTGTATTGCATTTCACTAGAAAAATGTGAATCACAACAGGGATAATTACAAAATTTCAAAATATATACACTGCAATACAATACATACAAAAAAGTTGTGCGTGTGTGTGTGTCTGTGTGTGTTGTCTGTGAAAAAGAGAGAGATATTAAAACATGAAAAAGATCATTTTCTGGATCCAGAAATGTGTATTTATCATTTACAACCAGAAAGAAATTAATTATTATTGAACTCCTTATGGGCTCCTTGTGAATTAATGTAAATAATGGTGCAAAAAGGCTTTAAGGTACATAGAATACTATTTCGGAATTATCATTCAGGAAAAGAGGTAACTTAGTGTGAAAATCAATAAGTGCTTAGAATTCATAGCCAGACAATCCATTTGCCCTTTTATATTCCTAACCTTTGCTTAAATATGCACCATATTAAGATTTCACTATAAACAATGAATGTCACTTTGAACTTTTTTATGTTAGCATGGGTTAACTACAAATTATGTCCATAAAGAGCCATTCAAACAGACCAGAAATGTAGAACGACACAAGATATATATGTTTATTTCTAAGGTTTGATCATTTTTCAATAAGCTTGGTGGGCTTGATGAATTCAGACTTCATTAGTATTGCAGTTTTCCTATTGACACACAGCAGGACATTCCAGTTCCACTATTCCAGTTCCACTACTAAATTTCAGCATTAAAGGCTCCTGCAGAGAAATACACTCTTAGTAAATTGCATGCATGCCTTTTACCATGGTGTTGTGTGTAAATAATAAAATGGAATTTCCAACACTCACCAAATTTCACACAGTGGAATAAAGGTGCCTTAAACATGAACACATACATATTGAATAGTGTCCCAAAATAAACTGACATTTTAAATGTCATTAAAAGAGTGAACATATGCTGCCACAGTCAAGGCATTTATTTGTCAGATGTTTTGTTTTATACATGTTTGTTTTATACATTGTGTCTCTTCTTTCAAATAAAGCAAAAACATTGTTAATGTTTTAAAATTGATTTGTAAAAAATGTTGTTAATTGTCACGGTAGTCTACCTCGGAATAAAGCGGCTGTGCATAGGAAGCGCAGAGCCGCCGCGTTTACACGCGGTGAAGGGAGCCAGGCACGCGGGTAGCAGAAGAGCGAGTTTATTTAAAGGTGCAGTGCACCAAAAAACATGAGGTACGAACGACTAGTGACATAAAACACAACGACCAGCACCGAGGACGAGAAACAACGGAAATAAATACAAAAAGACACCCGACCACGTGCACAAGACAAACCAATGACAATAAGGAGTTAATTAACTAAACTAATGACACATGAACGTTAATTAACTCAACCGAAAGGAACGAAACACAGAACAGATAACAGGTGCCCTAGGCACCTGTTACATTACCCCCGCCCTTGTGGTCGCGCAACGGGGGGACGCGACCAAGAAAAAAAAAAAACAGTCCCGGGGGGGGGGGGGTCCTCCTCCCTCAGGTGGACGCCCTCTGCGGGGGAGGCGTGCCGAACGCCCTCTGGCTGCAAAGTCAGGTGGACGCCCACGGCGGATCAGAAGTGGGCCACGCCCTCTGACTGCGTGGTCCGGTGGACGGCCTCGGCGGACGAGAAGTGGGCCACGCCCTCTGGCTGTGTGGTCTGGTGGACGCCCTCGGCGGACGAGGAGTGGGCCACGCCCTCTGGCAGCGTGGTCCGGTGGACGCCCACATCGGGTGAGGAGTTGGCCACGCCCTCTGGCTGCGTGGCGAGGCGGGCGCCCCCTGGCTGCGTGGTCCGGCGGGTGCTCACGTCGGACGAGGAGTGGGCCACGCCCTTCTGCTGCGTGGTCCGGAGGACGCCCCCTGGCGGCGTGGCAGGGCGGACACCCCCTGGCTGCGGGGCATGCGGCCCCTGCTGCTCGGGCTGGACGGCGTGCGGCCCCTGCTGCTCGGGCTGGGCGGCGTGCGGCCCCTGGACCTCGGGCTGGGCGGCGTGCGGCCCCTGGACCTCGGGCTGGGCGGCGTGCGGCCCCCTGGGCTTCGGGATGGGCAGAGTGACGCCCCTGGGCTTCGGGATGAGTGGCGTGACGCCCCTGGGCTTCGGGATGGGCGGCGTGACGCCCCTGGGCTTCGGGATGGGCGGCGTGATGCCCCTGGGCTTCGGGATGGGTTCGCGCGCTGGCAGGACCTCGGCGGGCACGCATGCTGGCTGGACCTCAGCGGGTTCGCCCGCTGGCCTGACCTTGGCGGGCACGTACGCTAGGCGGACATCGGCGGGTTCACACCCTGGCAGGACCTTGGCGGGCACGCATGCTGGCAGGACCTTGGCGGGCACGCATGCTGGGCGGACCTCGGCGGGCACGCACGCTGGCAGGACCTTGGCAGGCACGCATGCTGGCAGGACCTCGGCGGGCACGCCCGCTGGGTGAACCTCCACCTAGGAATCGCCATCCTGCACACAGTAGCGGTACACCCCCACCGCAATGCCCAAACACAAAGACATCTCTGACACAAGGAAGACGGACTGGACACACGAAACAGACGAGACAGGGGGACACACCACGCTCACGCCACATGTATCCACATTTACCCCCCCGAGTGTCGGCTCCGGTACCGCCCCCTCGCAGCGCGATCCAGACACAGCGCGGTCCGGCGCAGGCGCGTCACGTGACTGCCCCGCAGCGCACGTACCGCGCGCACGCTGCGTCTTGTCACCGCGCCGGCGCACTCTGCGTCTGGATCTCGCCACGGGGGGTTTAACAAGCTGGACCGGAGCGTCCGTCCAGAACTCCTCAGAGTTGAGGAGGGTTCGTATGGGCAGAATATGCCCATACAGGTACGACTCGCCCGCCTCGTCATCGGAAATCTGAACCAAAACCAGACCTTCCTCAGCGCAGAGCGCTTCGTACCCGTACCTCCACATCCACTCATTATCTCTCTGATCGAGCCGTCCTTAAGGCTCCGGGACGGCGGGTTGCACATAGCGGCGCACTCGCGGACACGGCGGAACGCGCCGCGAGTACGAGGTTACACGGCCCCCGCAAAGAAAAATTTAGAAAAACGCTTACCTGGGCTCTGGACTCCCCAAATTGCCAGGCTGGTCGTTCTGTCACGGTAGTCTACCTCGGAATAAAGTGGCTGCGCATAGGAAGCGCAGAGCCGCTGCGTTTACACGCGGTGAAGGGAGCCAGGCACGCAGGTAGCAGAAGAGTGAGTTTATTTAAAGGTGCAGTGCACCAAAAAACATGAGGTAAAAACGACTAGTGACATAAAACACAACGACCAGCACCGAGGACGAGAAACAATGGAAATAAATACAAAAAGACACCCGACCACGTGCACAAGACAAACCAATGACAATACGGTGACAATGACAATGAGCAATTAACTAAACTAATGACACATGAACGTTAATTAACTCAACCGAAAGGAACGAAACACAGAACAGGTAACAGGTGCCCTAGGCACCTGTTACATTAATAAAAAGACTTTTTTTTTACAATGGGCTATAAATTTAAGTCTCTCTTCACGCCAGTGTTGGTGTGATCGATTTCAATATCATGCCATTTGACTAGCCACCAAAATTGGCTATGAAGGACTATGAAGGACCAATCTGTTTTTTTCGAGTAACAAATTATTACAAATGATGAAAGAGTTGAACTAATTGCAGGGCCCTTGTTTTTCTTTCCACTCCTAATGGAGCAGGACATGTGACATCATTTCCATTCGATTGTTAAAGAACTAGATAATATATTACTTTTCACAAAGGACCAGATAGACAATAATAGTGTAATAGAAATCCAGTGACAGCTGAAAGACATTGCAGTCGAGTAGTAAGCACCAATAGGAGATTGTGTTTCCTATTGCATGATTCACATACCACCTATTTAACAATGAGAAGACAAGGGCAGCAGGCAATGAAAACCCATACAGTGAACTCATGCTGTGCTGAGTCCTGATGAATAACTATTGAAGTGATGCATTGTGACAGAACAGTTTTAAAAGCAGGGTTTTAAACTTTAGTATGAACAATCATGTATATTTTGCAAAATATATGCAATAATCTATTCATTATAAGGCTTTTGCGAAACAATGTTAAAAAGTTATTTAAATAAAATTTATTTAAATGTCAATTCACATGGTTCACATAGGGTTATTCTGTAATTGGCCATTTAATTAAAATAATAATCATTAATATATGTGGCAACTTACAATGCACTGACAAGTTTTAATTACATGGTATTAACAAAATTGATAAGGCAAAGAAAGCATAGTGAATAAGAAATAATTAGACCAATAATAAATCATCCTGCTCATGGATATTATGTGTGTTTAAACTATAATAAACATAACTGATGAACCCTAAAAAAAGGTGAAAAATAAGTTTAATTGCACAAAGTTGGTACTTTGCTTTCAGTAGAAATGGAAATTTAAATTGCATTTGTCATTTAATTCACCATGGACATGTAAATTGTGCATGTACTATAATTAAACAATTAGCAGGGATTATAAGAGGTTGTTTTTTACAGTATTACAGCTGTAATCTTTTCTGTGTCTTGCAAAGAGGTACAGTTTATCACCATTGTGCATTGTGTCAACATTTATACAGTTATATTATCCTAAAAAACATTTCCCAGGTGAGATTTGCAAAGGAAAACACTTATTGATCTTGAATATTTTTTTTCTTTGGGAGAATGAAAGAAATTGAACCTTTTCCTTGCAGAAAAGCAGCATAGTGAAAATAATCAAAGTGCGGGTGTCAAACTTTAACTTATTTAGGAAGTCACCTGGACATGGATCTTTAAATATGCTTGTAAATTGTTATGAATTAAGAGCAGAGGAAACAAAGATGCAGATGAAAAATAGGTTTTTTATTTACTTGCAAAATCAGAGACAAAATACATAAAAGAGTCTGCGAAGTACAGACTAGGAAAGGTGTTATGAGTGTAACTGAAAAGTACCCAAATGGCAAGGGGCAGAACCCCAGTCTCTGGCCCAGAAGCTAATGCAGCACCACCGAGGAGTTAACTGAGGCCAAGCTAATCAGGCTCCACAATGTCAGGGCAGGACACGAACGCAGTTAACCACTCAAAGGTGGGCCTACTTCCCACTCTGCACCTAAAAACCTAGAGGAAGAGAGGGAGAGAAAAAACAGCAATTAAATATAGGGGAAAAACAAAATAAAAAAAAATTGGGTCACCTGGTCTCGAACCTGGGTCTGTGGTGAACATTTAACAGGATCACCACTGAGGAATGACACATAACATACGGAAGGTAACATAACACATCATTGATTTAGTGGAGGCACGGTGGCTTAGTGGTTAGCACGTTCGCCTCTCAGCACCTCCCCATCTGGGTGGAGTTTCCATGTTCTCCCCTGTCTGTGTGGGTTTCCTCAGGGTTCTCCGGTTTCCTCACACAGTCCAAAAACATGGAACAAGTCAATTGAGTTTTCCAAATTGCCCCATATAGAGTGTGTATGCATGCGAGTCTGTGTGTGTGAGTGTGTGCCCAGCGATAGATTGGCGCCCTGTCCTGGGTGTATCTGCCCAGCGCCCGAAATGTTCTCCACTGGATGGGCATGGGGAACCCCACCGCGACCCTAATATAGGATAAAGCGGAAGATAATGAATAAATGAATGAATGATTTAGTGGACTTTAGTCTACTGAGGTCCCAACAATTCCAGAAGTAAAATACTAGTCGGACCAGGTCTGGTCGCGCCTACTAACAATGAAGCTACAGAGCAGCTCCTTAAATAAGAAGCAGCAGATGGTGCACGTTAGCCCTGATTTGGGTCTCCTGGATAACAGACCTACAGACAAGCTCTGTAACTTCAATGGAACCTGGTGCCAGAGCTTTGTGCGTGGGAGGATTCAAGGACCCTAACAGAACTCCCCCCACTAGGGACAGCCCCCGACATCCCAAGGCCCAATGTCTGATTCCTTTGGAACTCGGTAATGAGGGTGGGGTCTAGAATGTGGTAGAATGTGTGTGTGTTTCTCTGGTCCATAATCTACCAAATCTACCAAAAACTGTTCCTAATCTCAAAAGCGTTCCTAATCTACCAAAAACTGTATGCTAACCTGAGCCTTCCAAACATAAGGTTCCAACTGCACAATAAAGGCAGAGGTACCTTCTATCATGCGTGGTGCTGTGGGGAGGTTTGCTGGTGTGTCTGCCCTATAGAAAAATGTTCTCAGCTGAGACACATGAAATGGCAATGAATTCGTAACTGAGCCGGAAGATCCAGCCTATAGAAGACCACATTAATTCTCCGGGAGATTTCAAAAGGACCTAGGTAGCAGGGTTCAAGCTTCCCCCTAGCCTCACAGACTGGGAGGTCCTTAGTACTAACTAGGACCCTTTGCCCAAGTCTAAAAGTGGATGCAGTCTGTCGCATCTTACTTGCTGTACGTATCATTACCTTTCTAGATTTGAGAAGTAATTGCTGTTCGGGAAACAATGGAGGTGGATACCTAAACTGGGCTTCAAAAGAAGACATTTCCAGGACTGGATGGTGCAACGTGTTATAGGCAAATCTGCTCAGGAAGTAGGGTTGCCTGCTGTAAGGCAATGCAGCATGGTGCTTACATCCTGAATGAGCCTTTCAGATGACCCATTGGATTCTGTATGATACCCAAATAATTTTGAATAAATTGAGAGCATCTGGCTTGTTGTTTTTTGAACCGGGTTGGTGTGTAAATTGGAACCTCTCAAAAAACAAAGACCAATGGGCTTTGAATCAAGAATGAACCCTTCATGAATGAGGTTTTTGTGGTCTGTCTAGACCAGGAAGGGACTTGGCGCCTTGATTTGGCACCTTCAAGTCAATGACACCACTCCTCAAGTGCTAGCTTGATATCCAGCAGTTCTGTATCTCCCACTGGATAGTTACATTCTTCTGGCAATAACTGGTTGGAATAGAATGCACAAGGATATAGCCTCTTGTCTGGGCCTGTCCATTGGGAACAGAATGGCCCCAACACCAACATCACCTCAACTATGAAGGACTCCGGGTCCAGCAGCTCAAAAATTGGTATGGAAGGCACCTCTTTAGGGTATTAAAGGCCGTTTGGGCCTCCTCAGACCATCAGAAGTGTTTCTTGTCTGTCAGGGGAGTAAGGGGTGTGGCCGCGGTACTAAAATTGTAGATCAAGTGTTGGAAACCCCACAAACCATTGAACCTGACGAACCAAGCCTGGTGTAGGTGTGGGTCATTAGACAAACCAAATGGTATTACTTAGTACTCGTAGTGGGTGTTATGAAGGCAGTCTTCCACTCGTCACCTTTCCTGATTCTGATCAGGTTGTAAGCACTTCTCAGATCCAGTTTGGTAAAAATGGTGGCCCTCTGAAGTGCCTTGAAGGTGGTGGACGTTAAAGGAAAGGCGTAGCGATCCTGTACAGTGATCACATTAAGCCCACGATAATCAATGCAAGGTCACAGGGAGCCATCTTTCTTGCCCACAAAAAAACCCAGCACCAGCTGGTGAAGTAGAGGGTCGAATAAACCCCAGCTGCAGCGCTTTCTGTACATATTCTTTAATAGCCACTCTCTAGTCATGAGAGATAAAATAAGTTCCCTCTATGAGGGACAGTGCCTGGTAAGTGATTTATAGCACAGTCAAAGGGATGGTGACAAGCAAGGGCCTGAGTCCTTGCTTTGCTAAATATCTCTTGGAGGTCATGATAGATAGGCACCTGAGATAGGTCCACAACCAGGAGGAAGGACGTTGTCTGCCTATTGTAGGTTGGGAGAAGGCAGGAGTCTCCACAACCAACCCCCCACCCAGTTAAATATCGACCCTGTAGCCCAGTCGATTTTAGGGTTATGTTGGACCAACCATGAACTAACCTAGAACTTCCTTAAATAGGGGAACTGGGTTACAAATAAGGTGATACTTTATTTGTGGTCACCTAGGGTAAGTGTGAATGGTTGGGGCTTGTGGGCTATTCCCTCTGGGATAGGTCTCCCATCTACCCTAAGAACCGTCAATGGCTGATGAAGATGTTCAAGGGATAACCTCAGGTGCGTAACGACCTTGTGATCAATTAAGTTGTCCACAGCACTGGAAACAACACAAACCTTACAATGATGATTCTGAGATGCCCATGACAAACATGCCTGAAGGAACAAACCATGGGCAGGGACTGATTGACAAACTACTCCTGAATTCCTGTATCATGAGTAGCTGGGGGAGTTTAAAGAAGTGCCAGCAGAGTACCCTTCACGGTAATGGGAAAATTATCCCTAGTCCCTCCTAATTGCATTGGCTTGGAATCGGGATCAGGTTTACGCACCCTCTTTATGAAAGACTTGCTCCACGCTTCCATTGGCACATCCATGTGTCAATCCTTGTGGCCAGTTGATACAGGTCTCCAAGTCATCTCTGAGTTTATCATTGAGTGCACGCTGAAATGCTACATTGAGAGCAGGCTCATTCCATTCACAATCAGCCAATGTTTGAAATTACCCCAAAAACTTGGCCACAGATCGGTTGCCCTGTGTAATCTTTATGAGGCGTGGCCCTGAATCCTGCCCCCCCTTGTGGGTAATAGAACACATTTTGCTTCTTCTGCTCACCCAATCCAGCGCTTTCCCTGAGAGAAGTAGAAAAACGTGAGGGTTGTTGCTCAAACTTCAACTAATTCAAAACTCTGCAGCACGACTTGTGTTTAACCAGCCCAAGCGAACTCATGTCACTCCATTACTCATTTCCCTCCATTGGCTCCCTGTAGCTGCTCGCATTCAGTACAAGTCACTGACTCTGGCCTACAGAACCATTTCTGGATCTTCCCCCTCCTACCTTCACTCTATCTTTTCAAAATACACTCCGACTCGTTCACTTCGCTCCAGTGATGATTGCCGCCTGGCGAATCCACCTCACCGAGGAGCTAATTCTCATTCCGTGGTGTTCACCACTGCAAAATGGTGGAACGATCTTCCCAACTCTATCCGTAAGGCAGAATCACTAAGCAGTTTTAAGAAACTACTGAAGATGCATCTCTTTAACAAATACCTGTTGTAGAAAAAAAGGGGGGGGCATCAAATAACAATCAACAGCATCAAATAACAATCAGGTTTGATGAATTTACAGTATAGTTGGTTTTCTCCATAACTTCTGACTTGTAATGTTCTCATTTGTAAGTTGCTTTGGATAAAAGCGTCTGCTAAATGATTAGATGTAAATGTAAATGTCAAAGACAAACAAGCATTGTAACAAAAACCCTCTGACGCGCCTAGGATAGCCAGAAAAATGCTCTGGTTGGAGGAGTGAGGACACACTACTGCAACTAGTTCGAGCTAGGTGAGCCACCTCAGTGGTGTTATGCCCAGCCAAGGATTGACTAAGTTTAGTGAAGTGTTGGGCAAGCTCCCCTATCGCCTCCAGAAGTAAAATACTTTCCCTACTTTGCAGAGAGCTGTAATACCTCCCATCTCCTGACGGTACCACGGCTGGCCCAGTTGTACTTACTAACCCTGAAGTCAATAGTGTGAGACACACGGTGTCAATTAAGGCTGCCGCAACCACCAGCTACAGAGCAGCCTCTTAAATAAGGAAGCTGCAGCTGGTGCACATTAGATGGCAGTGCAGTGAGCGAGGAGTATGATAAGGACCATATGAAGCCAGGCGATGGCAAAACGGAAGCAGCACAGAGGAAAGGAGGTGCAATGTCCACAGAGGAATGAGATCAGAATCAGAATCAGAATATCTTTATTGTCATTATACCAGGTATAACGAAATTAAGGTGCCATACTTTCGGTGTCACATACTTAAATTTACACAAATAAAGAGATTTAAAAGAGAATACTATAATTTACAATTTACAAAAATTTTGAAAGAAAGAATGTACTGTTCTTAAAGCCAACAGCCAGCTAAACTCATCTCTCCAACAAATCCCCCAAGGAAGAGGCAGGTCTTGTAATTAACGAGATTTATTGAAAAGAAGGTAAAACTGAAACAAATACAAATATAACAAGTAAATATTACAAATATCTACACAGATAGATAGGCCAAATAAGTAACTAAAATCAACACTGAGCTTCAGTGTTAATCAGGTCTATTGTAATTTACACAAAGAAATTGCTAACATTAGCTGAGCCATGCATCATTTCTAGTACAATAAATGCTTCCCAATTTCCACATGAATTAACTTATTTTCTCATGAAATGTTCGACTAAACTGTATATTTACACATCAACTGCTTCATTTACAGGTCAATCAACATAAATGTACTTACTAGCAATGCCACACCAAAAGATAAGATAAACTTTCAGAAGAGCTGAGCTGACATGTGTCCTTCACCTTAACAACTGAAAAAATCGCTAAACCCAGGAACAGGAAGTGACATCATACCACAATCTGAGAAATTACTGTGTCAAAATAAAAGCCCCTTTTTTCAAATATATTCGTGGCATCACACTCCCCGCCTGGCATCACTAGATGCCAAACCCCCTTAACCTAAACAGTCTCTGCCTCTAGGAGTAGGACCACATCAGAGACAGGTCTCAGGTAAGTCTTCGGCGAATGATGCAATGCGACCTTGACATCCACTTTTCTGACAAGTCCATCATCACTTGGGAAGGTCTTCATGATCCTTCCAATGGGCCACTCATTCCTTCTGGCTTGCATGTCTTTCAATAGCACTATATCTCCTTTTTTGAGGTTCCGTTTCCTTTCGTGCCACCTTTGCCTGGCTTGAAGTACATTCAAGTACTCCCGCCTCTATCTTGCCCAAAATGTCTCTGCTAGGACCTGTACTCTCTTCCACTGATGCTTCAACAGACTGGCCTCTGAGCCGTCTGCAGGAGGTGCTGGTGGAGTACCACTCTTCTGTGTCAGCAGCATCGCAGGAGTAAGTATCAGTGGCGCTTCAGGATCTGAGGAGACTGGTATTAACGGCCTGGAGTTAATTATAGCAGTGACTTCAGCCATGAACGTGCACAGGACTTCATGAGTGATCTTTGACCTTCCAGCTTGGAGCAACATGGAATCCAGGATACGACGTGCTGTACCTATCATGCGCTCCCAACTTCCACCCATGTTAGAAGCGTGTGGCGGATTGAAGACCCAGGTGCACTTCTCTGAGCACAGGTAAGTATTCACACTTTCCTCCTCAGCTTCCATTGCAGCGTTCAAGTTGGAGTTGGCACCCACAAAGTTGGTTCCTCGATCGGAACGTAACTGTCTCACTGGTCCCCTAATTGCAAAAAACCTGCGGAGGGCATTGATGCAGCTTGAGGCACTCATTGTCTCAATCACCTCTATGTGAACTGCTCTTGTGGACATGCACGTGAACAGAACTGCCCATCTCTTACTGTTGGCACTACCACCTCGTGTCCGTCGGGTGACGACCTCCCAGGGTCCGAAGACGTCTAACCCTACGTAGGTAAATGGGGGTTCCTTCTTTAGGCGCTCTTGAGGAAGGTCCGCCATTTGCTGCTGTTCCAATTTGCCGCGTAACCGCCTGCATATCACACACTTGAACACCACGCTGGATATGGCTCGCTTGGCTCCCACTATCCATAGACCACCTGCGCGCACTGCTCCTTCAGTGAAGTGCCTTCCTTGATGTTGCACTCTGAAGTGGTGATGGCGAATGAGCAATGTGCTGACATGGTGCTTGCCAGGAATCAGGAGTGGGTGAGTCTCGGCAGTAGGTAAGTACGAGCGAGTGATTCGGCCTCCGACGCATAGCAGACCCTCTGCGTCTACCACAGGGTGAAGCTTCTTCAGAAGACTCTGAGCAGGTAAGTCTTGCCCCTGCTGGATACATTTAATCTCATCTGCGTACACCTCATGTTGTACAATTTTAATGATGATGTGCTCTACGGCTGTAAGCTCTGAAGATGTTACTCCTTTCTTGCAGAGATGCCATCCGACACATCCTGGGTCAGGTGTTGGGTTTTGGAAACTTTGGGCTATGTGCCTTAGACGTGTTACAGCTCTTGTCAGACGTTCCCAGGAAGAGAACTTCTCAAAGCGTTGAGAGTCCCTGCAACCTTGGTCAGGAAAGTTGCGACCTCAAGACGAAGTTCTGGGTCTGCATCTGGATTGATTAACTGAAAGTCATCATCAGGTGATGAGGAGCTGTGTGGCTGTAGCAAGAACTTAGGTCCGTTAAGCCAATTGGTTGCTTGCAGCTGGCTTGCAAACACCGACTTTGTGGCATGGTCTGCTGGGTTGCTCTTGGTGGCAACATACCTCCACTGCTTCGGGTGAGTGGACTGCCAGATCCGGTGTACGCGATTGCTCACAAACACATAAAACCTTCTGGACCTGTTATAAATGTAACCCAATACCACCTTACTGTCAGTAAAGAACGTGACCTTGCCCAGTGCTTGGCCTAGTTCTTCTTTGACCTGGTCTGCGATTTCTGTAGCTAACACTGCTGCACAAAGCTCCAGTCTGGGGATGGTGAGCTCCGCCAGAGGTGCAAGCTTGGCCTTGCCTAACACAAAGCTTACTTCTGTGTGGCCATTCTCATCCTCTACCTTGAGGTAAGCTACTGCTGCAATCGCCTTCACTGAAGCATTAGAGAAGACGCATAACTCGGTGCACTTTGCTGTTGTTACTGAGAAGGAAGCATAAGAGCGAGGGATGTTCAGCTGATTCAGCTCCTGCAGAGACTCCTGCCATCTCCGCCACTTAAGGTACTTTCCATCAGGTAACGGCGCATCCCAGTCTGTCCCTTGGGACACTAGTTCTCTCAGTAGGAACCTGCCTTGAATTGTCACAGGTGATAAGAATCCGAGCGGATCAAATAGGCTATTAATTGTGGAGAGAACGCCTCTGCGTGTAAAAGGCTTCTGAAACTCAGGAATGGTGAACGTGAATGTGTCCTTAGTCATGTCCCAGGCAACGCCCAGACTGCGTTGGACAGGTAAGTCATCAACAGCAAGATCTAGAGCCTTGATACTCTTGGCCCGATCGTCTGCGGGAAAGGCTTCCATAACCTCCGTTTTGTTGGAGGCAATCTTGTGAAGTTTGATGTTGTAACCTTTCAGCAACTGCTGAGCTCGCATCAAGACATCCACTGCTTCAGTCTCTGAGGGAAAAGACCGGAGGACATCATCGACGTAAAAGTCAGTCTAGATGAACTCAGAGACGTCGCTGCCAAATTCCTTTTCTCCCTCTTGAGCTGATCTTCTCAACCCATAGGTTGCGACTGCTGGTGACGGGCTGTTCCCGAACACGTGAACTGTCATGCGGTAGTCTACTACCTCATTCTCAGGGTTGTTGTCCTTGAACCACAGGAAACGTAATACATCCCTGTGCTCGTCCTTCACGTAGAAACAGTAGAACATCTGTTTGATGTCTGAGGTAATTGCTACCAGGTCTTTCCGGAATCTGAGAAGCACTCCGAGAAGGCTATTGTTGAGGTTGGGACCCTGAAGCAAGACATCGTTCAGGGACACTCCCTCAAAGCTAGCGCTTGAGTCGAACACAACCCGGATCTTCCCGGGCTTCTGGGGATGGTACACCCCGAAGATAGGAAGGTACCAAGCTTCTTTTCCATCCTCTAAAGGTGGCGCCAGCTCTGCATGATGGTTATCCAGAATCCCCTGCATGAACTCTATGAAGTCTTTCTTCATGTTGGGTCGTCTCTGGAAGTTGCGTTGCAGTGACATAAAGCGTTTGTAGGCATACCACTTGTTGTTAGGGAGTGGTTTTCTTGGAGTCCGAAACGGCAGTGGGGCTATCCAGCTTTCACTTTTATCCCTGACAAACTCTTTGTCCATCAACTGTAGGAACGTCAGATCATCAATAGATGGCGAAAGATGATTGTCCTTGTCAGACCTCAAGAAGACTGTTCTACCCAGGTGGTCCTCTTGTCGCACTGTAGCACATGACCAAGAGATAACTTGCTTGAAGCTCTGACTCAAGTCTTCCTTGACTTTGACAGCATTAAGACAAGGATTCATGTAGCTTGGACGACCGTTTTCCATGAAGCATGTCTTGAATGTGTTCACTGTTTTTGGAGAGTGAGCTCCACTCAAACAGACATCGCCAACAATCACCCACCCAAGGTCGTGCTTCTGTGCAAAGGGTGCACTTGGTGGGCCATTGTATTGCTGACGTACTTTGTGAACCTGTAATATGTCTCGTCCTAACAGCAGCCAAATCTCCGCGGAGTCATCCAGAGCAGGTATCCTGTCAGCAATGCATTGCATGTGGCTGTGGTAGTATGCTACCTCTGGAGTGGGAATTTCTGCTCTACTATTAGGGACATCGTTACACTCTATTAGAGTAGGAAGAGGAACGCTCAATTCTCCTGTGAGTGGTTCGACCACATAGCCATGGGCCCTCCTTCCTGTGACATTTGTGACTCCTGCACATGTCGTGAGGATGTATGGCAGTGATGGCCCTCTAATGTGGAAAACGTCAAAGAAATCTGTTTTGGCTAAAGAAACATTGCTTTGATCAGCTAATATCACGTACATCCTCTTCATCTTGTCACGATGACCTTTCGGATATACATTAACTAGGCATATCTTTGAACAAGACTTGCCTTTGAAGCCCTGACCGCACACTTGGGTGCACATGGTCGTTGCACTTGTGCTTGATGTATCGTCAGACTGCTCAGACACATCCTTAGACTCCCCGCCATGGTCTTTGGAGGGGCTCTGCACCCTAGGTCCCTTGGGAGTAGGCCCTGGATGCAGTGCGGCAAGGTGTCTTTCACTGTTGCATTCCGCACACTTTACGGCAACATCGCAGTTCTTGGCCATGTGTGTGACTGACGCACAGCAGCGGAAACATACACCATTGTCCTTCAGGAACCTTTTCCTGTCGTCGAGTAGCATAGCTCTGAAGCTCTTGCATTTTCTTAGTGGATGGGGTTTCTTGTGTATCGGGCAATGTACATTTGGGTCCACAGTTTGGTTTGTTCCACTCTCTGTTGTTTCCTTGGAAACATTAGTTTTGTGCACTGCAACCTGGTTTTTGTTATTGAGGTGTCCTGTCTTTTCCTTTTTCAAGGTAGGTGCTGCGGAGCTGCTGGTGTTGAAGCTCGGGTCATTTCTTGCCTTAGCCTCCTTTCTGATGAACTCAGAGAACACTATGAATGGTGGAAATGCAACTTTTTTATCTTCTTTATACCTTGACCCAAATGTCATCCATTTCTCTTGCAGATAGAATGGCAACTTTTCCACAATGGGAGCAACCCCTCTTGCAGAGTCCAGGTATGCTAAGCCCTGGAGGTACCCGTCTTGTTTTGCGGCTTCAACTTCTAGCACCAAGTCTGCGAGCTCACCAAGCCTGTGGTTGTCCCGGTTGGAAATCTTGGGAAAGCTATCCAGTTTAGCGAACAGTGCCTTCTCAATGGTTTCTGGAGCTCCATATCGTTCCTCCAACCTTGTCCAAATCAGTCTAAGGGCAGCAGACGAGTGGCCGTTACTAACCGATTTCATCCTGCGTGCTAACTGACTTGACTCAGGGCCTAACCATTTAATGAGAAGGTCAACTTCGTCGTTAGCTGAGATATCCAAGTCCTGTAACACCCTGGTGAATGTTGCCTTCCAGCTGAGGTAGTTTTCGGGTAGGTCATCGAAATGACTCAGTCCACTTGTTACCAGTTGACTCCTTATCAGAAATTTAGCTAGGTCTGATATGTTGTCATTTTCGTTCTGGCTGGGCGTGTGGTGTGTGGTATAAGAACTGACCCCTGGTTCTCTTTTGGGTTGAAGAGGGTTCCTTCCTTGTGAGTATTGGTGATGTGAGGCGTTAACCTGTGACACGCGTTGCTCTCTGTCTATCTGATGCGATACAGGAGACTGCATATGTGGCTGCTGTGGGCCAAAAAGTTGAGGCATCCCATTGCCTGGAAGGGCGCTCGGTTGTGCTGGAGTGGAAGCATTGTGCCCCTGAATGTGCGTCGGTTGGGCAGGTAGTTGTGGTGAATGACGGTTTAAATCCAATTCTTCTTCATAATGGCTATGTCCTTTATGAGTGTGGTTAGCAACATATTCACTGACTTTCTCTTGCACATTCTGTTCTTTGAATAATGACTTAAAACTTGCCAAGCTACCACGATAGCTTCCTTCAGCAGCAGCAGCTTCCATGACAAGAGCTTTAGCGATAGCTGCCTCTGCGTCTCTGTCTTGATGGAGCATGTCTAATTCAGCTTCAAGGCGGGCCTTCTCAATTTTTAGTTCTTTTTCTTTCCTACTGTAGGCTGCTCTAGTCTTAGCTGCTTCAGCATTTGCCCGTGCCTGCGCAGCTGCTATGCTAATCTGTGAAGCCCGTGAGCCTTTGCTTCGGTGAGAGCCGGATACATGGGATCTAACTTCCAATGACTGTTCATCAGAGTCCTTTAGTTGCACTTTTTGCTCAGAAAGCTCTTGCAGAACCTCTTTATCTTCCTCCATCTTCTGATGAGAGGCTGCTATTTTACTGTACTGTTCTTAAAGCCAACAGCCAGCTAAACTCATCTCTCCAACAAATCCCCCAAGGAAGAGGCAGGTCTTGTAATTAACGAGATTTATTGAAAAGAAGGTAAAACTGAAACAAATACAAATATAACAAGTAAATATTACAAATATCTACACAGATAGATAGGCCAAATAAGTAACTAAAATCAACACTGAGCTTCAGTGTTAATCAGGTCTATTGTAATTTACACAAAGAAATTGCTAACATTAGCTGAGCCATGCATCATTTCTAGTACAATAAATGCTTCCCAATTTCCACATGAATTAACTTATTTTCTCATGAAATGTTCGACTAAACTGTATATTTACACATCAACTGCTTCATTTACAGGTCAATCAACATAAATGTACTTACTAGCAATGCCACACCAAAAGATAAGATAAACTTTCAGAAGAGCTGAGCTGACATGTGTCCTTCACCTTAACAACTGAAAAAATCGCTAAACTCAGGAACAGGAAGTGACATCATACCACAATCTGAGAAATTACTGTGTCAAAATAAAAGCCCCTTTTTTCAAATATATTCGTGGCATCACAAAGAAAGAATTTATTTACAAGAGTGTATAAAACTGTACAACCTGAGTGAATGTATTTATATATTGCATGTTTTTATATTGCACATTTCAAAATTGCATGTTCAAAAAGTGAAATTTTTATGAATGTAAAAAATTTACAATGCGCCATTTAGTGCCTGAACAGCGGTTGGGTAGAAGCTATTTCTGAGCCGGTTTGTTTTTGTTTTTATTTCTCTGCAACGTCTACCTGATGGTAGCAGTTCTAGGAGATGGTGACCGGGGTGAGAATTGTCTGTAATAATTTTGTGAGCTCTCTGCAGACAACGAGAGCTGTGTAGATCCTCCAGGGTGGGTAGAGAGCATCCAATGATCTTTTCTGCAGACCTCACAATCCTCTGTAGTTATTTTTTCTGTGCTGCAGCGCAGCCGGAGAACCACACACAGAGTGCGCGAGGATGCTCTCTATGGTGGAACGGTAGAAGGACACCAGCAGTCTCTGATTGATGTTATTATTCCTGAGAGTCCTCAGGAAGGAGAGTCGCTGCTGTGCCTTTTTTGTTTTTTGGTGTTCACACCCCAGGTTAGGTCCTCCTCCATATTAATACCCAGGAAGCGAAAGTTTGTGACTCTTTCTACACAGTCCCTGTTGATAAATATTGGTTTAATGTCTTTCCTCACCTTCCTGAAATCTATGACCAGCTCCTTCGTCTTTGATTTATTTAGACTTAGGTTGTTATCTGTGCACCATAATGACAGTCGTTCCACTTCATCCCGGTAGGCTGTCTCGTCGTTTCCAGAGATGAGTCCCAGAATAGTCGTGTCGTCTGCGAAATGAGATGGATGCAAAGTTTCAAGCAAAGAACAAAGGCTGATCAAGATGCAACTCAAAGTAAGGATAAAACTTTTCACAACAGGAAAGAGGAGGGTTAATATTAAAAAAGGAAGCAAGTGACAGGAAAAACAGGTGAAACGTAAATCAGTTCAAATAAGCAATAACAATGACAGGCATTTAGCATTATTTCTCATTATAGCAATCACTGAGGTGTTTAAATGAAATTAGAAAAAGAATAAACAAATTTCTGTACTGTGTCAAAAATAACAAGGGGGACATTGCTAAGTGCAACTTATATATGCTATGTATAAAGTTTTAAACAAATGGCAGGTAGAAATACTTTACTCCACTCCGAAATGGATTAGAAAGCAATTTTTGTTAAGGCAGAGACTAAAGTAAGGGACGCACACACATCTTGCTATCTCCAGCTCTGCCAGACACACACAGTTAAGAGGCGTGTGAACGTCACGAACTTGACACGGCCTGTGACAGTGCCGACCTGATATGAACAAAATAAAGTGTAATACTGTGTAACATGAAACAAACAAAAACTGAAAGGTAATGGTAAGGTAAAAAGGAGAACACATTCCAAGCAGTCGAAATGTGATGCAATCGTCTTGCTATAACTGTGAACTTTATTTTTGCCTTATATCTTCCGCGTTAGGCAGCATGGTGGCTTAGTGGTTAGCACGTTCGCCTGCTAGGGATTCCCAGTTCCAAACCCAATCTGGGTGGATTTTCCATGTTCTCCCCGTGTCCATGTGGGTTTCCTCCGGGTTCTCCGATTTCCTCCCACAGTTCAAAAATATGGATCAAGGTCAATTGAATTATCCAAATTGCCCCATATAGAGTGTGTTTGTGTGAGTGAGTGTGCCCAGCGATAGATTGGCATCCTGTCCTGGGTCTATCTGCCCAGCACTTGAAACCCCCCACTCCCTCCCCCCCAAAGGCTCCTTCTTTAGTGCCGGCCAGTCTGTAATCTCAAAGCAGTCCTGTATTGCTTCATGACTCTCTTCTGACCATTTCCTTACTGTCCGTGTGGTCCCAGGCTGACTCTTTAAAATTAGTACATATGCAGCAAATAATATGGTCTAAATCCTACAGCCAGCAGCTCAACTTTGGGATTTCGGACATGTTTATTGATTCTGACTGGAGTGACACCAGTGGTTATTAACGAGCCTTCCTCCTTTACACTTATCACTCTCCATGCTGTGCTGGTCAGCTCTAATAGTCTGAAAACCATCAGGAAGTTGTTTTTACTCCCTGAAGGCTAGCTCAGAGAAGATGAGGAGGAACTTCTTCCCAATGGCTAGTTGGACGAAACCAAAGGACTAAACCAAACTCAATCCTGCATACTGCATTCTTAAATTTTAATAACTCTACACGTTGAACTGAATTTAGCTGCACACATAGATGCACACTGTGCACTTTAACACTTTAATTATACAGGTCAATTTATAAGTCTCTTATAGTCTTTTATAGTTGTCTTATTTGTATAGTTTTTTTTACCTTTTGTATTATTGTAATATGTTCTTTTACTTACCTTTTATTCTTAATTACAACAATTTTCTCTTACTTGTGGTGGCACTTGTTAAAGCATTTCACTGTTAGCTGTATGTCAGGTTTGGGAGTGCTAGGCCACTCCCCCCTGGATTTTTGCTTCGGGTTTTGGCTGTAGGTAGGGCCCATCCCCGAGACCTGGGATTGGATCCTAACTAGTCACATGCGACCTGCTGACTACACTTAAAGAGCACATGCTCCCTGAGTCAGCAGGCCAGCATTAATTTTGTTAGTTTTTGTGTTATGTTTGTTCGGTGTTTCATGCTTTTCTCGTTCGGTTTTGGTTTTGCATTTATTTCCCGACACGTTCCACCCATGCATTGGGTTATGGTTTCACTTTTCTTTTATTAAACACCTCCTTGCTGCTTACCTGGTTGCCTGGCTCGCTTATGGAGCACACCTCGCCCCTGCGTAGCACCGCACAGCGTGTCCATTGGTGACAGAATGCTGGTCTCACCCACCTAGCGAAGTCCAGGATTCCCTGTCCGGGTAAGCGCCAAATTTTTTTGTTTGTTCCCCGCTGCCGCGTATCCCGTTTCTTCAGTTAGCCCCGGCAGTCGGGTTTAATAGCCATTAGCCGCTGCTTCGGCTGCAGCATTCAGCTGCATTAGCTCGGCGTTAGTTCCACCAGTAGCCATTTCCCCGGCTGCTGCATTAGCTCGGCGCTAGCCCCACCATTAGCCGTTTTCCCGGCTGCAGCATTAGCTCGGCGCTAGCTCCGCCTTTAGCCGTCTCTTCGGCTGCAGCGTTCCGCTGCGTAACCTCGACGTTAGCCCCATCATTAGCCGTCTCTCCGACTGCAGCGTCCCGCTGCTTAACCTCGGCGCTAGCCTCGCCATTTGATTTTTTCTTTTTCTCGCCCTCGTGGGTTTATATGATGAGGGTCATTGACTGCGTCCCAGAGTATGGGAAGATCGTGTTCCCTCTCTCTGTTCCATGTAAGCTCCCGGCACCTTGCGATGGGGTGGCTTTGAAGCCACTCTCGTACATCATCGGCAGTCGCAAGGTGTTTGAAAGTGTGACCAGTCGGGAGCTATCGGACAGGGAGAGGGTGCTGTTCTACCTCTCCAGACTTCTGGAACCTGCGCAGAGGTGGGCCGAGAGCTTGGTGGCCGCTGGGAATGACTGACGTTGGCGTGCCGGTCCGTGCCGTGAGCAATCTGCCTCGCAGCCTCCGGACCAGTAATCCGCCCTGCAAACCACTCCGCGAGCCGCTCCACTCCGCCAGTAATCCGCCCTGTGAGCCGCTACGCGCCGTCAGCGAGCCGCTTCCTGAGCCGCTCCGCTCCGCCACTAATCCGCCCTGCGAGCCACTGCGCGCCGTCAGCGAGCCACTCCGGGCCGTCGGCGAGCTGCCGCACGGCGTCAGCGAGTTGCTCCGTGAGCTGCCCTCCTCCGCCAGTAAACCATCCTGTGTGCCGCCGCGCACCATCAGCGAGCTGCTCCGCGCTGCCAGTGTCCCGCTCTACGTTGCGTCAGCTCCGCGCCGAGAGCAATCCGCCCCACGAGACGCTCCGCGCCGTCCACGAGACGCTCCGCGCCGTCCGCGAGCCACTCTGCGATTCTCTCTGCGCCACCAGCGTGCCGGCCCCTGATTCGTGCCATGCTGCCAGCGATCCGCGCCATGCCACCTGCACGCCTGGCAGGTTTCGGGGGATCGATTCGGGCTGCGGGTTCCGGGCTGCGTCAGTCGCGTTCCCTGTCGCCTCAGCAGCCCACATCGCCCCCGCGATCTCAAGAGGCCACGTTGCCTCTGCGCCCTAGATAGGTAAATTTGCCTTAGCGCTCTCAGCAGACCACGTTGCCCCCACGTCCTTAAAGGGCCACGTCGCCTCCACGCTCTTAATAGGCCGGGTCGCCTCCGCGCTCTCAACAGGCTACGGTGCCCCCATGTCCTCAAGGGGTCACGTCGCCCCCGCGCTTCCAATAGTGCCCCTAGCACATTCAAAAGGCCTCGCCGCCTTAGCGCCCTCAAAGAGCCTTGCCGCCTTAGCGCCCTCAAAAAAGCCTCGCCGCCTTAGCGCCCTCAAAAGGCCTCGCGGCCTTAGCCCCCTCAAAAGGCCTCGCTGCCTTAGCGCCCTCAAAAGGCCTTGCTGCCTTAGCGCCCTCAAAAGGCCTTGCTGCCTTAGCGCCCTCAAAAGGCCTCGCTGCCTTAGTGCCCTCAAAAGGCCTCGCCGCCTTGGCGCCCTCAAAGGGCCTCACCTTTCCGGTTGGCCATACCCCCGCGGTTGTTTTCGGGGGGCGATATGTCAGGTTTGGGAGTGCTAGGCCACTCCCCCCTGGTTTTTTGCTTCGGGCTTTGGCCATCGGGATTCCCGTAGGTAGGGCCCATCCCCGAGACCTGGGATTGGGTCCTACCTAGTCACATGCGGCCTGCTGACTACACTTAAAGAGCGCATGCTCCCTGAGTCAGCAGGCCAGCATTACTTTTGTTAGTGTATGTGCTACGTTTGTTCGGTGTTTCATGCTTTTCTCGTTTGGTTTTGCATTAAGTATGTTTATTTCCCGGCACGTTCCGCCCGCCCGTAAACACCTCCTTGCTGCTTACCTGCCACCAAGCCCCTGCGTAGCTGCGTTGGACGGCCTGCGCGCCCTTTGTGACACTGTACCATGTATAGTGGTCTATGCATGTGCCAAATTAAATTTTATTTGATCTCATGGCCTAACCAGGGCCAATAAAGTAATAAATAATACAACCCATAATGGGTCCATATATTGCGAGACAAAAGGAAATTCAATGGGACACATTCAGATGTTCCACTATTATAATTGAGCCAAGAGTCAAGTTGTGTAAATAGTGCACTGGCAGCCCAATGATTGACCATCATTTTTTTTTATTTCAGTTTATTATTTAAATGCTTAGGATTTAAATAATTAATAGAGTGGGACAGCAAATATTCAGTTTCTAATGGTTATAGGATCAATACAAAAAATGTTCTTAGGCATTAACAGATTCTCATGACTGACCCTAGATGGCAGTGAATGCTAGATCAGCGATTCTCAACTGGTGGGATGTTCTGGGTGGGTCGTGAACAGCTTGTAAAAAATAAATAATAATAATAATAAGAATATAATGTAAATAACTAATGCTCAAGCTACAAGTTTCTTAGTAATTAATAGCACTTAAATTCACTTTGCATGCATATGTATGTTCAGATATGTTTTTGAAGGCTAGATTTAATTTAAGTTGCGACTTAATAACCATAAGAAAATGTGGGACCTGGGCTGAACCCTTGTGTTAGAGGCAGCCAGATAACACACCTGTTGTGTCAAGCTATTGATGTTGAAGTCTATTTTTAACATGAGAAAGCCAAAGGTAGACTGAAATAAGGTAACAAAAGAAGATAACAACATGCAAAGAATAATAGAGCCATGAGGATGAATAAACCAACGAAACATTCTCAAAAGTGAAAACAGTATACTGCAGTGGATAACTGGCTGGACAAATGCCCGAGATTACATAAGCACTTACATGTTCAGCGCCGAAAGTCAATGTTGTCCCGAGGAACAGAACATATACTGTAGAAACATGTGACAATAGACTACAAGGTGTACATAAATAATGAGTGACAAGTAAAAAAACTAAATAAAGCCAAAATGACAAAATAACAGACGTAAAGCAGAAACATGCAAACGCTGAGCACCTGACACAGCTAAAGACTGCATTAGCAACATCAGGCACTGGAAAGTTTGCTGTGATAGAGACCAGCTGTACAGGCTGTGTAATGGCTGCATCTTCTGGAGGCTGTGCTGTGAACCGATCAGACATTGTGCACTGCCCATGCGACACTGTGGGTCTGGTACTCGCTTAAGCTTGTCAGAGAGCTGCCCAAACTGTCCACTTAATGTTGAGGAGAAAAAAATAATGTTAATATTTCTGGACAGTATTCTTTGCCTGTCGGCTGCTCTGTAGTTTAACGCTGAATCATCTCACCCCAACAACTAGTTCATCAGCAATGAGTCACATTTCTTGCAGTGTAATGTTTCAGGCAGATTAAGATATGTACTATATGTGCAGAAAAATTAAAACACTAAAATGTGTTAAGTGTTAAAAATCAAAGTAGTAACAAGCTTTCAGTAATTGTGACTTATTTTGACAGTTTTATTTAATGTTATTCACCAGCTTTGAATAACAAATGATTGAGGAGCAGGTAAAGAAAAATCAAATCGAAAAGAAAATAATACTGAACACTACCCTGTGTACACAATTATTTTGCAAGTCTTTTGACCATATAATTTTTATCCATATTTTTAAACTCCAAGCTATAAAAAAAAAATTAAATCCAACTCATAATGACAATGTACATGTTGCCAATTTGTTAAAAAAAAAAAAAAAAAAAAAAAAAAAAAAAAAAATATATATATATATATATACATATATATATATATATATATATATATATATATATATATATATATATATATATATATATGGGACGAGTCTGCCATTCGATGGTAAGTGTATGTAACATCTCGACTTGTTTATATTTTTTATTTGGAACTGTCTTCTTACTGTAGCCATCAGGTAAGATAGAAAGTAAACTTTATTAAACAAAAATGAAGACGAGAGGCCTGTGCAAGCAATACTACAAGCTACAAATAGCTCAAGTTAAAGCCTGGTGTGAAATTTTTGTGTTGGGAAACTCCTAGTGTATTCATGCCCAAAAAAAGTAAAAGAACTTTTTCCACTCACTCCAAAGGTTTCCATAGGAAGCTACAACAGTTTTTGGTCCTCTGCAAAGTGTCGGGGTTGGGAGTGCTAGGCCGGCACCTTTTTGTTTGACACAAAGCAGATGATCAAAACCCTTATTTTTTTCTACACCGGTTTTGTTCCTCCATACAAAGAGCTAAAAGACTACGATAATGCGAGTGGTCCAATTCATTAACACATTTTTGTAAAGACTTTAATTTTGGGACATCCAATAACTTACTTTTTCTCTGTCCTATAGTTTGTTTTCAATGTTTATAATTTGTTTGTAATTACAAGAAGTAAATAGACCCTTCATGCATTCCCATTTATATATGGTGTCTCTATCTGTGTATTAAAAAAGTGATCAGCTAGAACAACCTTATCTTGGATGTCTGTTTACTTACTTAACAAAATAAGAAGAGTCTGTTACAACTAGTTGGGTTATATCAGGTTATGTGTATTTAAGCAATGAGGCAGTGTGTGACCTCAAGTCATTAACACTTTATATGTGCATAATTATTAGGCAGCTTCTTTTGCTCAGGCAAAACGGGACAAAAAAAGAGATTTAACCTCTTGAAACCCTGCATACAATGCATTTTTGCTTCTTCACACTGTCACAGAAGTCTACCTCGGGCTGAAGCGGTGGCGCATAGGAAGCGCAGACCGCCGCGTTACACGCGCTGAAGGGAGCCAGGCACGCAGGTAGCAGATAACGGGTTTATTAAAGGTGCAGTGCACCACAAAACATGAGGTACGAAAAAGACTAAAGTGACATAAAACAACCGACCAGCACCAAAGACAAGAAACAATGGACATAAATACAAAAAGACACCCGACCACGTGCACAAGACAAACCAATTATAAAAAGGAGTTAGTTAACTAAACTAATGAGCACAGAACATTAATTAACTCAAACGAACGGGACGAAACACAAAACAGGTGACAGGTGCCCTAGGCACCTGTTACATTACCCCCGCCCCTGCGGTCGCGCAATGGGGGGACGCGACCAAGAGAAAAAAAAACAGTCCCGGGGGGGAAGGGGTCCTCCGCCCTCCTTGAGCGGGGCTTGGAAGGCGCCCTCGGGTGGACGCCCTCTGCGGGTGAGGCGTGCCGAACGCTCTCTGGCTGCAAAGTCAGGTGGACGCCCACGGCGGATCAGAAGTGGGCCACGCCCTCTGACTGCGTGGTCCGGTGGACACCCACGTCGAGCGCGGGGTTGGCCACGTACTCTGGCTGCGTGGCGAGGCGGGCGCCCCCGTCGGATGAGGAGTGGGCCACGCCCTCTGGCAGCGTGGTCCGGTGGACGCCCACATCGGGCGAGGAGATGGCCATGCACTCTGGCTGCGTGGCGAGGCGGGCGCCCCCTGGCGGCGTGGTCCGGCGGACGCCCACGGGCGGCATGGCGAGGTGGGCGCCCCCTGGCGGCGTGGTGAGGCGGACGCCCCCTGGCGGTGTGGCGTGCGACGTGCGGCCCCTGCTGCTCGGGCTGGGCGGCGTGCGGCCCCTGCTGCTCGGGCTGGGCGGCGTGCGGTCCCTGCTGCTCGGGCTGGGCGGCGTGCGGCCCCTGCTGCTCGGGCTGGGCGGCGTGCGGCCCCTGCTGCTTGGGTTGGGCGGCGTGCGGCCCCTGCTGCTCGGGCTGGGCGGCGTGCGGCCCCTGCTGCTCCGGCTGGGCGGCCCCTGCTGCTCGGACTGGGCGGCGCGCGGCCCCTGCTGCTCGGACTGGGCGGCGTGACGCCCCCTGGGCTTCGGGATGGGCGGCGTGACGCCCCTGGGCTTCGGGATGGGCGGCGTGACGCCCCTGGACTTCGGGATGGGCACGCGCGCTGGGCGGACCTCGGCGGGCACGCACGCTGGGCGGACCTCGGCGGGCACGCACGCTGGGCGGACCTCGGCGGGCATGCACGCTGGCAGGACCTCGGCGGGCACACACGCTGGCAGGACCTCGGCGGGCATGCACGCTGGCAGGGCATTGGCGGGCACGCACGCTGGGCGGACCTCGGGCTCGCCATCCTGCACACAAAACATATACACCCCCACAGCAATGCCCAAACACATAGACATCTCAGACATGGGGAAGACGGACTGGACACACGAGACAGGGGGACACGGATCCACATCTACCCCCCCGAGTGTTGGCTCCGGTACCGCCCCCTCGCAGCGCGATCCAGACACAGCGCGGTCCGGCATGGGCGCGTCACGTGACTGCCCCGCAGCACACGTGCCGCGCGCATACTGCGTCTTGGCACCGTGCCGGTGCGCTCTGCGCCCGGATTTCGCCACGTGGGGTTTAACAGGCTGGACCGGAGCGTCCGTCCAGAACTCCTCAGAGTTGAGGAGGGTTCGTATGGGCAGAATATGCCCATACAGGTACGACTCGCCCGTCTCATCATCGGAGATCTGAACCAAGTCCAGACCTTCCTCAGCGCAGAGCGCTTCGTACCCGTACCTCCACATCCACTCATCATCAGAGTCATAATCAGACATTACACTGATCGAGCCGTCCTTATGGCTCCGGGACGGCGGGCTGCGCATAGCGGCGCACTCGCGGACACAGCGGAACGCGCCGTGAGTACGTGGCTACACGGCCCCCGCAAAGAAAAATTTTAAAATGCGCTTACCTGGGCTCTGGACTCCCCAAATTTCCTGGCTGGTCGTTCTGTCACAGAAGTCTACCTCGGGCTGAAGCGGTGGCGCATAGGAAGCGCAGACCGCCGCGTTACACGCGCTGAAGGGAGCCAGGCACGCAGGTAGCAGATAACGGGTTTATTAAAGGTGAGGTGCACCACAAAACATGAGGTACGAAAAAGACTAAAGTGACATAAAACAACCGACCAGCACCAAAGACAAGAAACAATGGACATAAATACAAAAAGACACCCGACCACGTGCACAAGACAAACCAATTACAAAAAAGAGTTAATTAACTAAACTAATGAGCACAGAACGATAATTAACTCAAACGAACGGGACGAAACAAAAAACAGGTGACAGGTGCCCTAGGCACCTGTTACACAAACGTGGACCCTTTGGTCTCATACGGAGACACTGCCCGTACCATCTAGTTGTCACATGACCACATTACACTCAGTTAATTGGAAACAAGATCACAGCCAAATCACAGCCAAAAGTTTCTACAGTCAGTCCAGACAGAAACATGGGTCAGGTAAAAATTCTAATTTGTTTGCAACTAGTTTATTTATGTACAGTAACATCTCTAGCTTCAGATGGCATGTTTTTGACATATTTTAGCAATAATAGAAAGTTACAACATCGGTAAATATCAAGTTTTATACATTGGGACTACATTACATAGTTGGTTCTGCTTCATTTTAACATTACAGGGAAAGTTTCAATGTCAAAAGCAGAGCAATTACTTAATGCAATTGTGGATAATTCTGACATTGAAGACTTATCAGTTGGTGAAGATGATCCTGCTGTGGAAGAATACAATATATGTAACTTACTAGTTTATGACCAAAGGCCTGTGGAACAACAACCTTCTGATTCACCAGAACCTGATTTAGATGAAGATTATGTACCATCTGATGACCACTTCAGTGAAGATAGCAACAGTGATTATGACAGTGAACCACAACAACAAACAACACATAAACATTGGCATAAACCACAACGTGTTAGAAATCATGAATGTGACTTGGTTAAGCTAGGATAAGCCTAGCTTAACCAAGCCTAGGGCAGGACCAAGAAATGGATGTGAAGAGCTTTGGAAGTCTGCTCTATTTAACCCAGACTTGGTCCAATTTCAGGGTGAAGATGATAAACCTAATTAGCGAGCAGACTGGCAGCCACTGAATTATGTGGAACAGTACATGGACACAAAGCTGATGAAGCTGCTTGCTGACTGCACTAATGCCATATCGCTTGCTAACAGTGGTAGGTATCTTAACACTTCGGTTGATGAAATGTATTACTTCTTTGGAGCAGCAATCATGATGTCCTGTGTTCCTTACCCATAAAGAAGGATGTTTCGAATCCCTGTCATTAGTCACACAATGACATGTGATCGATTCTTCTAAGGAGCCATCTGAAAGTAGTCATTGATGATGATATTTCTAGGGGTGAGCTGCAATATTTGCTGATTCGACGATTCGATTCGGAGAACCGTAGTCGACTATGAACCTCATAGTCGAATGTACCATTTTGACCACATGGGGGTGCCCATGGCTGCTGCTAAGCATTAGTTTTTACATGAAATGTCTTTGTTTTCGTTATATATATAGCCTTTTGTCAAATAAAATCATCCTGTCACAAATGTCCGTCTTTCCCCGGAGATGAGCGGCTCCGCGGGGAAATCGCGAACGCCGCTCGCGCATGAGCGTCTCCCGGGATCCGGCTACGCGTAAGCCACAGCGTCAGCCGGTCTAAACAGAGTGCGACCTGCGCGGAACGAATGCGCAATAACACACTGTGGCAGAAATGCTGATGGAGAAAAACTTGAACACCGGGATAAAAACCGAAACTAGAATTTATTAAAAAAGTGGTGCCGAAGCAACAACAGAAAGGGGGTAAACGAACAAAGCAACATCGGGTAAGGTAACCACTAATTAAAGACGTGCACTAACCCAACCAATCACCCAAGTGAGATAATCAGAAAGCAAACGAGGGACAGGTGCTGCAGGTGATTGTTACACATCCTAATTTCTGTTAAAAAAAATTTTTAAATGATGTGTGCGCTTTAACCCATTTACGGTGCTCTAGAAAAACATGTAAAATATAAAAAAAAAATCTTTAAAAAAACACACTTATAGCGCCATCTTGTAGTGAAATTGTAACTGATTCGACTATCAGTCGACTATAGGGAAAATCTGACGAATCAGATTCGACTATGAAAAACCTTAGTTGAATACAGCCCTAGATATTTCAGAATATTTCAAGAATATTTCAATTGAATACTCAATTGCTTGACCAGAATGTGTCTTGAACAGCCAGAGGACACTTAGGGGTAGTCCAAGACAATACAATATGTGAATGTCAGACAACCAAGCATTGTGTGTAAGTACAATTTCAATATGGGTGAAATCGACTTGGTGGACTGGATGATGAGCTGCTACCGAATGAGCGTGCAAATCAAGTGTACAATTCAGATGTTGATGCACTTCACTGATCTCACTCTGGCTAACAGCTGGCTGCTGTATCACTGAGATAATAGGGAAAATAGTGTCTCAGTCCGCACTACTTCTGCCGTACATCTACCAGAGATGGTTGACCTGAAAAGCCCAATGTGTTGCAGAGGATAAGGCTGCTCTGGGAAGTCTTGTGTGCGGTGTATGACATGCAATGTTTTCCTCTGCTTGCAGACTGGATGCAAATGTTTTGCAGCATTTCACTTAGGCAAGTAGGATTGTTCCAGTTGGGAAGACGATCTGCTTTCTTTTTTAGTGCTGTTGCACAGAGGCAAATATTGTATTTTTTACAATAGATTAGATTAGATTAGATTGTTTGCACTTTTGTTGATTCAGCATAATGTTTACAGTTTGAAATAAACAGTTTTCTACTTTGTTAGTCAATTGTTTCCTTATTTTATCACACCATGAGATAGACCCATTGGTCTCATTGGCCTTTTTCAAAAACTACTTCCAGTACAAAGACAAAGTTTAGTTTTTATACTTATTAGTAGGGCTGCAACAACGAATCGATAAAATCAATAAAAATCAATTATGAAACTTGTCGATAACGAATTTCGTTATTGATTCGTTGGGTCGCAAGATTTCCACGTTACTCGCAATGTCATAACCGCTTACGTCACCTGCAGCGCTTCAAAAAAACTGGAAAAAAAAATAGCAGATTGAGCAGAACGAGGCGAAATCTGCAAAAAAATTGATAAATCACACAAATAATACACAGCCAACGCAGAAAAAAGCTTCCATTTAAATAATGAAAACTGCGGGAGCACTTCACGCTTCACACAAATGTGAAGATGAGGATGAAGGAGCTCAACAGCAGAATAAATCACTACAACATCCCGTTTCTTTAGTTTTGAAGTGAATCAACGTAACGGTGCACTCACTATAAGACCGGCAGAGCATGCTTCATGCTGTTTTTGGTTGTTAACTGGATAATAACAGTTATTAACAGTTAACATAGAGAACGTGTGTTACTTTATATTTTCATTTAACTATCTTAAGCAGTGTTAAAATGTGCTTTATAAATACATACAACTTGTTCACAATGGTGGTAATTAATGATCAAGCTTCATGTTTAAATTATTTGACAAAATATGAGTGAAGATAATCTTTCAAATAACTATATCAAAGGCACTCTATGGGAGTGACAGGGATTTAGGTAACATATTAAAGCTACTCATATTAAACATATTAAAGCTACTAATTTGTGTAATTTAGTATTTTGTTCACACAATGCTACATATTGTGCCAGTGTGTTTGAGATTTGTGTGTAATTGCTCTTTGGGCTACTTGGATGCCTTAAACTCATACTGTAAATAAAACCAGACATGTATTGACCTGCTTAATAATTCTAAAGTGTAGCTGGTTTTCTTCATAACTACTGACTTGTGGTGTTCTCATTTGTAAGTCGCTTTGGATAAAATCACTACAAAAGAACACACAGAGAGAGAGGAGCTACAGTATGACCAACAAGGCTGGAAGGAGGACATACTGTACACTATCTGCAAATTCTAAGTGGAAAGGATAAGCTTACAGCTACACAAGACAGGAACACAGACGGATGCAGAAGCCATCTGGAGGAACACAAAGAATTAACTAATGCTACACCTGAAAGCTCGGGCGGTGGCCGGAGGCGTGGGCCTGGGCGTCGCGATCCTCGGTTGCTGAAATTGGCTTTCGGAACTTGGAACGTCACTTCACTGGCAGGGAAGGAGCCTGAGCTGGTGCGGGAGGTTGAGAGATACCGGCTAGATATAGTCGGGCTCACCTCAACGCACAGCTTGGGTTCTGGGTCCAATCTCCTTGAGAGGGGCTGGACTCTGTTCTTTTCTGGAGTTGCCCATGGTGAGAGGCGTCGGGCAGGTGTGGGCTTTCTCGTGGCCCCCCGGCTTGACGCGTGCATGTTGGAGTTTTCTCCGGTGGACGAGAGGGTAGCTTCCCTACGCCTTCGGGTTGGGGAACGGGTACTGACTGTTGTCTGCGCTTATGCGCCGAACGGCAGTTCAGAGTACCCAGCCTTCTTGGAGTCCGTGGGGGGGGTACTGGAAAATGCTCCCCCTGGAGACTCTGTAGTCTTACTGGGGGACTTCAACGCTCACGTGGGCAATGACAGTGAGACCTGGAAAGGTGTGATTGGAAGGAACGGCCTCTCTGATCTGAACCCGAGTGGTGTTCAGTTGTTGGACTTCTGTGCAAATCACGGTTTGTCCATCACGAACACCATGTTCGAGCACAAGGGTGTCCATAAGTGCACATGGCGCCAGGATGCCCTAGGCCGCAGTTCAATGATCGACTTTGTAGTGGTGTCATTGGACTTGCGGCCATGTGTTTTGGACACTCGGATGAAGAGAGGAGCTGAGCTGTCAACTGATCACCACCTGGTGGTGAGTTGGATCAGATGGCGGGGGAAGATGCCGGTCAGACCAGGCAGACCTAAACGTATAGTGAGGGTTTGCTGGGAACGTCTGGCAGAAGAACCCGTCAGACAGATGTTCAACTCTCACCTCCGTCAGAGCTTCAACCACATTCCGGGGGAGGTGGGGGACATTGAGCCTGAATGGGCCATGTTCCGTTCCTCCATTGTTGAGGCGGCGGACAGGAGCTGTGGTCGAAAGGTAGTCGGTGCCTGTCGTGGCGGTAACCCTCGAACACGGTGGTGGTCACCCCGTGTAAGGGATGCCGTCAAGCTGAAGAAGGAGTCCTATCAGGCATGGTTGGCTTGTGGGACTCCAGAAGCAGCTGACCGGTACCGACAGGCCAAGCGATTTGCGGCTTCGTGCGTCGTGGAGGCAAAAACCCGGGTGTGGGAGGAGTTCGGTGAGACTTTGGAAAGTGACTTTCGGTCGGCTCCTAGAAGATTCTGGCAAACTGTCAGGCGACTCAGGAGGGGAAAGCAGTGTGCCACCAACACAGTATATAGTGGAGGGGGTGCACTGTTGACTTCGACTGGGGACGTCATTAGGCGGTGGAAGGAATACTTCAAGGACCTTCTCAATCCCACCAATATGCCCTCCGGAGAGGAGGCAGAGTCAGAGGACCCGGGGGGAGGCTTGTCCATCACTGTGGCTGAAGTCGCTAAGGTAGTCAGAGGGCTCCTTGGTGGCAGGGCTTCTGGGGTGGATGAGATCCGCCCGGAGTTCCTCAAAGCTCTGGATGTTGTGGGGCAGTCTTGGCTGACGCGCCTTTTCAACATTGCATGGTCATCGGGGGCAGTGCCTCTGGACTGGCAGACGGGGGTGGTGGTGCCTCTTTTTAAAAAGGGGGACCGGAGGGTGTGTTCCAATCACAGGGGAATTACACTCCTCAGCCTCCCCGGCAAAGTCTATGCAGGGGTACTGGAGAAGAGAGTCCGACTGATAGTCGAACCTCGGATCCAGGAGGAGCAGTGTGGTTTTCGTCCTGGTCGTGGAACACTGGACCAGCTCTTCACTCTCTCCAGGATCCTCGAGGGTTCATGGGAGTTTGCCCAACCAGTCTACATGTGCTTTGTAGATCTGGAGAAGGCTTTCGACTGTGTCCCTCGGGGTATTCTGTGGGAGGTGCTTCGTGAGTATGGGGTACATGGCTCCTTACTACGGGCCATTCAGTCCCTGTATTTGCGAAGCAGGAGCTTGGTTCGCATGGCCGGCAGTAAGTCGGACTGGTTTCCAGTGAGGGTTGGACTCCGTCAGGGCTGTCCTTTGTCACCGGTTCTGTTCATAATTTACATGGACAGAATTTCTAGGCGCAGCCAGGGGATGGAGGGTGTCCGGTTTGGTGATCTGAGGATCACGTCGCTGCTGTTTGCAGACGATGTGGTCCTGTTAGCATCATCAGGCTGTGAACTTCAGCTCTTACTGGATCGGTTTGCAGCTGAGTGTGAAGCGGCCGGGATGAGAATCAGCACCTCCAAATCTGAGGCCATGGTTCTCAGCCGGAAAAGGGTAGAGAGTCCTCTCTGGGTCAAGGATCAGATCTTGCCTCAAGTGGAGGAGTTTAAGTATCTCGGGGTCTTGTTCACGAGTGATGGGAAGATGGAGCGTGAGATTGACAGACGGATCAGCGCGGGGTCAGCAGTGATGCGGACCCTATACTGGTCTGTTGTGGTAAAGAAGGAGCTGAGCCACAAGGCAAGGCTCTCGATTTACCAGTCGATCTACGTTCCAACCCTCACCTATGGTCATGAGCTTTGGGTAATGACCGAAAGAACAAGATCGCGAATACAAGCGGCCGAAATGGGTTTTCTCCGCAGGGTGGCAGGGCTCTCCCTTAGAGATAGGGTGAGAAGCTCGGTCATCCGGGAGAGACTCGGAGTGGAGCCGCTACTCCTCCGCATCGAAAGGAGCCAGTTGAGGTGGTTCGGGCATCTGGTAAGGATGCCTCCTGGGCGCCTTCCTAGGGAGGTGTTCCAGGCAAGTCCGGCTGGAAGGAGACCCCGGGGAAGACCCAGGACACGCTGGAGGGATTATATCTCTCAGCTGGTCTGGGAACGCCTCGGGGTTCCCCCAGTCGAGCTGGTGGAGGTGGCTGGGGCGAGGGAGGTCTGGGTCTCCCTACTTCGGTTGCTGCCCCCGCGACCCGAACCCCGGATAAGCGGAAGATAATGGATGGATGGATGGACACCTGAAAGCTAGTGCTATTAGAATGTAAACGCATACAATGGCTACTGTTTGCAGGAGACAAATAATGAACTGATGCTACAGTACACTAATGAGCTAGTGCTAAGTTTCAGGTAACAGTAACACAACATAGTATGTATTAAACAAAAACAAGGTACAGGGCAAATAGAACATACACTAAGCAAACTGAACTGACAATCTCTCAAATAACTATATCAAAGGCAAGCTTAAATACACAAAAGCAGGGCACATGAGAGTTACATTCAAAAAAGCATAAATAAACAAAACTGAGACTAATTGATAGGCTAATTAACACAAATAAAACAAATGACAAAGACAAAAACTAATTTAAAAGGAGTAAACGGACTAAACACAAAAGCACATTGCACTCCTGACACCATGCATTAGGATCTAACATTTGTGTGAAAACTGAACCCTACAGAACACTGCAAATTATTGGTATGTCTGTACTCTGTGGGGCCACTTGCAGCAAAGCACTGTAAACCAAACCACTTCCTGCTATAAGAAAAAATACATGCAACAAGCCGTTTAATTTGGTGGCCAGTTAAAAGCAATTAATCTTTTAATCATGCATCTGTTGTTTATCTGTATGACACAGGGAACCCCTAGTGCTGAGAGGCGAACGTGCTAAGCACTAAGCCACTGTGCCGCCCGGTTGTTGAACCACTTAAAATAAAACTGTTTATTTTGAAAGATTAAAATAGTTACAGGCGGCACGGTGGCTTAGTGGTTAGCACGTTCGCCTCTCAGCGCTAGGTATTCCCGGTTCGAATCCCCATCTGGGTGGAGTTTCCATGTTCTCCCGGTGTCCGTGTGGGTTTCCTCCGGGTTCTCTGGTTTCTCTCACAGTCCAAAAACATGGATCAAGTCAGTTGAGTTCTCCAAATTGCCCCATGTGGTGTGTGTGTGGGTGAGTGTGTGCCCAGCGATAGGTTGGCACCCTGTCCTGGGTGTGTCTGCCTAGTGCCCGAAACTTTCTCCCCTGGATGGGCATGGGGAACCCCACCGCGACCCTAATAAAGGATAAAGCGGAAGATAATGAATGAATTAATAAAATAGTTACAAGAGACAATTTTACTATCATAGAAATCTATAAACAGCTCAAATTAAATAAATTAAATTAAATATATACATGAAATATATGTATACTTTATTCTTCCTTAACCATTCTTTAATAAATAAATAATTTATAAAAATAAATAAATCAATCAATAAAATGGAGGGTGAATTTAATTGACTTTGCATAATTGGATTGGATAATACTACAGTAAAACTCGTTCCTTCTTAACTACCGACTTGTGTTGTTTTCTCATTTGTAAGTCACTTTGGATAGAAGCATTTGCTAAATGACAATGTCATAAGGCTTTTTTCCTGCAATCCTACCATATACACCATTATTTTTCAGTGTTCTCCTGATGGTAAACAATACTCATGAACAGTAACATAAGTCGATGAGACATTCAGTTGCTTAGAAGTTACCTCACCAACTGTTACATGTCTTGCTCTTGGAGTGATCTTTGTTGGTCAATCACTCCTGAGTGGGTAACAATGAATTGATTAAAAATTTTTTATTTGTTATTACTTTTGTCAGATTCAAGTTATTTCTGTGATTGTTGTTGTTACGGTTGTGTGACCAGATAAGTAGTATAGGACCCACTACTCGGATGAAAAAGTCTGAAATCAGAGGTAGACATTCATTCATTCATTATCTTCCGCTTTATCTTATATCTCAGATACACCCAGGACAGGGTGCCAATCCCACGCGGACATGAGGAGAACATGGAAACTCCACCCAGATGGGGATTCGAACCGGGAATCCCAAGTGCCGAGAGGCGAACGTGCTAAACACTAAGCCACCGTGCCGCCCAGAGGTAGACAGTCAGGGTATCATTTATTGAAGAAGGCAAACGAGACAACCGCTGGAAGTCTACACAGGAGTAGTGAACGTAGTAGCGTGATGTCATCAGCGGAGTGTCCCAATCTTATAGTACTACAGAACGGAGTGAGTAGGAGGCACGGTGTAGTCGGCGAGAGCACAGAGAACTGCCAACACAGAGCAAAACAAACATGAGTACCAGGAACCAAAACAACACTTACAATGATAATTACTGTGACGATACTAGGAAATTAATCAAAGTACTGAAGGAAAACAAAGAGAGAGCATAACTAGCGATAACGATATTTATAAACCAGATGTTACGAGACCAAGCATAGGCGTGAGCATACAAGACCATCTGGCGTGGAAGAATGGAAAATCACAGGTATAAGTAGACCCCATGATCCAGACCAGGTGCAATTAATAAGGGGTGGGGCTACCCAAAACATCCACACCACATGACCCACCATTACAGATCCAACAGTTGTGGGTTTTTCTTTCATTGACATTTCATTTCATCATGACACAATGAAAAAAGACTTGGCGCTGATTACAGTAGCTTGGCATTTGCGCAATAGTCACCTTCACTCAGTTCTGAAATGTAGTTTATTTGGTCCTAAAGGTGTGCTTCACTTTAGATGTTACAAGGGGTACTGTGTTTTGAGACTGTTGTCACGAGTACCATGGCCTCCATTATAATGCCTGTAAAACTACCAGACGCAAACACTACATTATCACTTCCAACCAATTATAGCACTACCTTTCAATCTTAGTCTAACAGTCGCAACCACTTTAGACTCACGTTACCTAAACACACCATTCACCATCACAAAGAATTAGATTCTAATACTTACACTATACAAAGTATTAAATTCTCAATGCGATACCGGTCTTCCTGGTCAAGAGTTTCTGCTTGCTCGCTGACTACTCTCTCTGTCTAAGAGAGACCTGCTAACCTCTATCTCAGACCACTACAAACCTTAACCAAAGCATTTCAAGTTCTTTCCAATAAAATCCTTGTGTGAACTCGCCAAATGGTAATTCTTTGCCTTTTTTTTAACTTTACATTTGCTTGGTTGAAGCAACAGGGAATTACTATAGCACAGTATAGAAATCTATTTAAAAAAACAAAAAACAAAAAAACAAATTGTAGGTAAGAAAGAGGAAATACAGAGATTGTCCTGCAGGCCAGTATCAGAGCATATGCAAGCAGCTACTGAAAGCCAATAGAAAAAGACAATTAGTGAAGTTACGTAGGCTGATAAAACACCAAGTGTGCTACAGAGTGCTGGGTCAGCTGGTCTAGCTCGTGCAAAAAAGAATATCAGAAAGCAATAAATTGGAGAGGATGAGGACTTGAAATAAGAGTTGTCAAAAAAAGGTCTGAGTTTAAACATTTAATATAAAATACAATATGAAAACAATGTTATGATTATTACAGTAAAAAAACTGTTAAGGTTTTCTGCTTGCGATATGTTGTATTAAAGATTTTATTAAAAAAAAAGGAAGAAAAAAAAAGATGTGGATTTCCGTTGACCTTAATCCATGTTTTTGGACTGTGTGAGAAAACCGGAGAATCCGAAGGACACCCACATGGACATGGGGAGAACATGCACTCCACCCAGATTGGGATTCGAATCGGGAACCCCTAGTGCACCACTAAGCCAACGTGCCTTTATATATATATATATATATATATATATATATATATATATATATATATATATATATATATATACACTCACCGGCCACTTTATTAGGTACACCATTCTAGTAACGGGTTGGACCCCCTTTTGCCTTCCGAACTGCCTCAATTCTTCCTGGCATAGATTCAACAAGGTGCTGGAAGCATTCCTCGGAGAGTTTGGTCTATATTGACATGATGGCATCACACAGTTGCCGCAGATTTGTCGGCTGCACATCCATGATGCGAATCCCCCGTTCCATCACATCCCAAAGATGCTCTATTGGATTGAGATCTGGTGACTGTGGAGGCCATTTGAGTACAGTGAACTCATTGTCATGTTCAAGAAACCAGTCTGAGATGATTCCAGCTTTATGACATGGCGCATTATCCTGCTGAAAGTAGCCATCAGATGTTGGGTACATTGTGGTCATAAAGGGATGGACATGGTCAGCAACAATACTCAGGTAGGCTGTGGCGTTGCAACGATGCTCAATTGGTACCAAGGGGCCCAAAGAGTGCCAAGAAAATATTCCCCACACCATGACACCACCACCACCAGCCTGAACCGTTGATACAAGGCAGGATGGATCCATGCTTTCATGTTGTTGACGCCAAATTGACCCTACCATCCGAATGTCGCAGCAGAAATCGAGACTCATCAGACCAGGCAACGTTTTTCCAATCTTCTATTGTCCAATTTCGATGAGCTTGTGCAAATTGTAGCCTCAGTTTCCTGTTCTTAGCTGAAAGGAGTGGCACCCGGTGTGGTCTTCTGCTGCTGTAGCCCAACTGCCTCAAAGTTCGACGTACTGTGCGTTCAGAGATGCTCTTCTGCCTACCTTGGTTGTAACGGGTGGCTATTTGAGTCACTGTTGCCTTTCTATCAGCTCGAACCAGTCTGGCCATTCTCCTCTGACCTCTGGCATCAACAAGGCATTTCTGCCCACAGAACTGCCGCTCACTGGATGTTTTTTCTTTTTTGGACCATTCTCTGTAAACCCTAGAGATGGTTGTGCGTGAAAATCCCAGTAGATCAGCTGAAATACTGAAATACTCAGACCAGCCCTTCTGGCACCAACAACCATGCCACGTTCAAAGGCACTCAAATCACCTTTCTTCCCCATACTGATGCTCGGTTTAAACTGCAGGAGATTGTCTTGACCATGTCTACATGCCTAAATGCACTGAGTTGCCGCCATGTGATTGGCTGATTAGAAATTAAGTGTTAACGAGCAGTTGGACAGGTGTACCTAATAAAGTGGCCGGTGAGTGTATGTATATATATATATATATATTCATTCATTCATTCATCATCATCCGCTTTATCCTCTATTAGTGTCGCGGTGGGGTTCCCCATGCCCATCCAGGGAGGAAACCCACGAAGACACGGGGAGAACATGGAAACTCCACCCAGATGGGGATGCGAACCGGAAATCCCTAGTGCTGAGAGGCGAACGTGCTAACCACTAAGCCACCGTGCCGCCATATATATATATATAGAGAGAGAGAGAGAGAGAGAAAGAGAGAGAGAGAGAGTGATCGACTGATATGGATTTTTTAATGGCGATACCGATATTTAGACGACAGAACTGGCCGATGGCCGATATATAAAGCCGATATTACCAGTTTTTATTGCAACTAATAAAGTACAATAATAATAATCATAATAATAATAAACAAGACACAAAAGTAATCAGACAGTTAATCACTGTCTACTCTACTTTTTATAATACAGCAATATTAAAAACATACAACTTTAAATTACACATTATTAATTAAAGTTTCAGTGTACCTAAACATAAGCAGATAGCATCTTTTTAGAATGAACATTTATTGATGAACATTGCACAATGCACACAGAACAACATTCAATGAACTTTTTGAACGAATTAGCCAATTTTGCTAATTTAGATAAATAAATAAAATATAAACAAACAAATATTGTAGTTTGTTGTGTGAAAAAAGTACTTATTTGAATATATCAAGAAAAAAATTGAATGAACTGAACTTGAACTAGTTCAGAAAAGCTGCCTGTAAGCTAGCATCAGTTAGTGCTAGCGATATATAGTGTTAGCTAGCCAGTTTAACAAAATCGCCCTAATTATACAAACAGTAAACACTATATATGTTACAATTAGCATCCCGGAACATTAATATAGCATTAGCTAGCGCTAATTAGTAATAATTGGTGTTAGTTGTTCAATACACAACCTCAGAGATGCACGTTGTTCCAAACAGATTTGAATGCAAGTTACTGGATAGACAACCAAGTGTACAGAAAAATCATCAATGGCGGGCAACCACGATTGATAAGAGAGCTCTGCCTCTCAAAGATCCAGCTTTGGTTTATAAACCTTAGGAGGGCTGTCCTTTTCCTATGTATGTGCATAAGCAGTCCTTTGTCTTGGTGAGAACATCCTCTTAAACATCTCAAACTTCTCCACCATCTGGTCCTGCTTCCTGCCTCCTCCTAGGGCATGAACTTCAGGCCTGTTTCTGTTGACTGTCCCATTGTTCCTATTTTGCATGTTCAGTTGAGCCATGCAATCACACGGATTACATACATTCAAACAGTTAGGATAAATTAATGCAATTTATGTCTTTTATGTTTAATAAATTCCAACATTGGACAGTTTAGCTGTTTAAGTGGTTGCTAAGGTTACAGTTCCAAATAAAACTATTGGCATTTTCTCTCTAAATAACATAATTGCTTTAATTATGCAGACAGTAAACACTATACATTACAAAGAACAGCTAGAAACAAATACTGAGAGTTGAAAGAGAAACCGTTTTCTCTCAAGAGGCGTAGCGCAGTTTCAAAACACCGATCCATTGCCTTGAGCATTGACTGACGTTCTGCCGGAAGAACACTAGGGGCTACTCTAAGCAAAAGTTAGATCAAATGACTGACATTGAGCCAGAATGACGGAGCTGTCCACAGCGTTGCCTATAGGCATTGTTTAAATATCGGCTTGGGCGCTCATATATCAGCCGATGCCGATTATCTAAAAATGCCAAAAGTCGTCCCGATCAATCGGTCGATCACTATATATATATTTATTTACACAATATATATATATATATATATATATATATATATATATATATATATATATATATATATATATCTGCACTTACACATATCCATCCATCCATTATGTTCCGCTTTATCCTATACCAGGGTCCAGGGGAGAATGTTTCAGGTGCTGCACAGATACACCCAGATACACCACACTCACTCACACAGACACACACAATTACCCCAATATATATGGGGTAATTTGGAGAATTCAATTGACCTTGATCCATGTTTTTAGAATGTGGGAGAAAACCCACGCGGACACAGGGAGAACATATATATGGGGCGGCACGGTATATATATATATATATATATATATATATATATATATATATATATATATATATATATATATATATGCCTTGATAAAAGCATGTATTTTTTGTAAATGTAATCATATCAAACCTTAGCAGAAAAATAAAAATCACAGATGACTAACTACTTAAATAAGCATTTTTTTTTTCACTAGACAGTCGATTCACAATAAATCTAAGGTGCAGCATGTGTTGTTTGAAGTAATGTGGCATCTTATGGTAGACAAAAGATTTGTAGATTTTTTTTTTTGCAAGGTAAACCTGTATAATTCCCATGCCTTTGATAGACTTTGTTGTGTTCTTAGAGCAAAAGCAGCAGTGATTAAAATGAATCCCTATTGACTTCTCCAATAAATTGCTGGCAGAGACGATCTTTTGACCTTTTGCATTGATTGAACATTACAATCGCAGTTTAATTGTAATGCAAGGAGAACATTTGTTACAATGTACATGAGATGCATGAGGCATTTCCATTTGGCTTAAGATAATCAATATAATGACTTTAAACATAGCAACACTGTGCTTTACCCAGGTATAAGCCCATAATATATTGAACATTATATGTATTTAAACATGGAAATTCCAGATGCTTGACTCAACATCTCAGCATGTGTTCTAGCACAATGTACCTAATGTTCCTCTTCTTATAAATATTCCTGTATGTGGCAGGCAGAACACATTTTATGATGTATTGCAGAGTGGGTAGGCATTATATGCATTTGAGCTGAAGTAAGAGTTCAAGTTCAAGTTATTTATTTATATAGCGCTTAGCAACAGTACGTCGTCACAAAGCAACTTTAAACCCCCAAAGAGCAAGCCGAAGCAACAGTGGCAAGAAAAAAACTCCCTTTAATGTTGTTATATTAAGGAAGAAACCTTGGGAGGACCAAGACTCAGTGGGGGACTCATTCTTCTTGAGCAGCCAGGCAGCAACAACAGTGTAGGACAGCCATGAACAGATAGTGTCGAGATCGGGTGACTATATTTAACAAATGGAAAAACTCTAACAACTGGAAAACTATATGTAAGTCCATTAAGGGGGTCCTGCAGGACCGCCAGGCCAATTAATATCCAGGTTCCAACGAACATTCGTCGTAGCCACAGTGCTTCGGCAGAGCCATGGATGAAGGACTGACTACACCTCCAGGAAACCGGTCACACCTCAAAAGAAACAGATAAGGAAGGCAGTTAGAGCTAATAATATAGCACGGCATGTAATGAGTGATTAATTGACACAGTGCAGCATGTGACTCCGGCATCACTGGTCTCCATCTCCAGTCCATCATGGACATCTCCAGTCCATCATCAGAGTGTCCACTGCAAACTCACTTAAAGCAAATGTGGCTCATTTGTGTCAGAAAAAGCACTGTCAAGTTTCTGGTAGCAAGCACTGAGCAAACACTGAGTGTATTTGAATTACAATATGTGTACATAGTTATTATATAAATAGTTGATTTTCCATTTTCCCGCTGATTGTTGTTGCAATTCGTTAATCTGGCCCCTCATTGAAAACACAGCCTGGTTAGTGGCCCCCAGGTAATTTGAGTTTGAGACCCCTGATCTATAGTGTCAAAGGCTGCACTAAGATCTAATAATACAAGAAAAGAGATTTGGTTATTTTCAGAGGACATTAGTATCAATTTTATCACTAAATAAATTCATGAAATCATTGCTGCTGAACTATGAGTGAATCTGTGAATCTGATTCAGTATCACTTCAAGTTAATTTGGCAATGGTACTAAAGAGGAATCTTTGGTTGTTTTTGATATTTAGTCTTCGCTGCATTGAGTGCATGTTTGTACTAAGTGGTGCTCAGAAAACAATATTACCTTTATTGATAATTGGTCTACTTTTGAGGGAAGGCCTGGCCTTTTGAAATGGGACGGCATCCCTCCTTCCCGGGAGGGTACTGCGCTCATGTCACATAACATAGCCGATAGGGTTTTTTCTTCAGATAGGAATAAAAATTGACAATTCAGAGCCAAGGCCAGGCAGCAGACAGAATGGCCTAACCAACTGCCTGCGAACTGCCAGGAGTCGTCACCCACAATAACTAGGTCCCATACCATTAAGACAGTTATCAAGTATCGCAGTGAGCAAAAAACAATTTTGCATCATTCCTACAACAATTACCAGAATTAAATATTATACCAGCATCAGGACCCGATGAACTTGAAAACACAGCTGAATACCTTAAACATGTGTTTTCTACAACCTTAGACAGTGTCACTCCACTTAAACTAAAAAGGATTTAAAGATAAAAGACTCGTTCCATGGTTTAATGATCAAACAGATGCCCTAAAACAAACCACTAGAACCATGGAGGGTAAATGGAGACAAACTAAATTAGAGATGTTAACTCGAAGGGTTACATGGAAGGACAGTATGACTGAGTACAAACATGCACTCAGTGCAGCGAAGACTAAATATTATTCTTAACTAATAGAGAACAACAAAAACAACCAAAGATTCCTCTTTAGTACCATTGCCAAATTAACTCGAAGTGCTACTGAATCAGATTCACGGATTCACTTACAGTTCAGCAGCAATGTTTTCATGAATTTCTTTAGTGATAAAATTGAAAACATAAGACTTAAATCATCTAATGCTTCTGTGTAGCGTAATCAATAATCAACCCTCAACGATGTCTGAAAAATCTAGTGGTAGAGAAAATAATATAGTACAAGAGTTAAATACCATTAACCCCATACCTAAAAAAGAGCTTGTCACATTAATTACACAATAAAAGACAACATCCTGTCTGTTAGACCGAATACCTACAAACCTCCTTAAAGACTTCCTACCAAATATTACAGAGCATTTTATAAACATTATAAATTCATCACTTAAAATAGGCCCCAAAAATAGGCCCCTTAAAAAAATGTCCCCAAAAATCCGAAGTGTGCAGTCATTAATACATTACTTAAAAAACCTAATTTAGATCCTCTAATACTGTCCAACTATAGACCAATATCAAACCTTCCTGTTGTCTCTAAAATCCTAGAAAAAATTGTGTTCAACCAGCTGAATCGCCATCTTCTAACTAATAACGTTCATGAAGTTTTTTAGTCAGGTTTTAGGTCTCATCATAGCACTGAGACAGCCTTAATTAAAGTTTATAATGACTTATTAATGTCCTCTGATAATAACCAAATCTCTTTCCTTGTATCATTATACCTTAGTGCAGCCTTTGACACTATAGACCATAACATCTTAGTTGATAGATTAGAAAACATTGTGGGTGTTACAGGATCTGCACTCCAGTGGTTTAATCCTACCTGACAGATCGATATCAATTCACCTGTTTTAACAACCAATGTTCTGATCTTGCTAAAGTTAAATATGGTGTTCCGCAAGGGTTAGTTCTGGGTCCACTCCTATTTGCATTGTATATGCTTCCATTGGAATCAATTAATCGTAAACATGGAATCATTTTCCACTCATATGCAGATGATACACAGTTATACATTTCAGCTATCCCTAATGATGTTCGTTCAGTCAGTAAGCTCGAGGACCGCATCCAAGATATTAAAATATGGATGTCAAAAAACTTCCTACTGCTAAATTCAGAGCCATGGATGAAGGTCTGACTACACCTCCAGGAAGCCGGTCACACCTCAAAAGAAACAGACAAGGAAGGCAGTTAGAGTTAATAATAAAGCACGGCATTTAATTAATAAGTAATTGATTGACACAGTGCAGCATGTGACTCCGGCATCACTGACCAGAGCAGCATAACTAAAAGAGGCAGATACTGCAGACTCTACATAGTTGAGATGGCCCCCCGGAACAGCATCATTTCAGCGCCACACCCCCCCATTAATGATGAGGTGGGTGAAGAGGTGAGATTAATTAAACACAAGATTAAATAAATGTGTTTTCAATTTATTTTTAAAGATTAATAGTGATTCAGAATCACGAACAGTAACTGGAAGGCTATTCCAAAGTTGAGGAGCCTTGTGGAAGAACGCTCTTCCACCAGCAGTAATTTTATTTATTCTAGGAGCTAAGAGTAGACCAGCACCTTGAGATCGGAGCTCACATGTTGGCTCATTCAGATACTGTGGAGCCTGATTATGTAGAATTTTATATGTTATCAATAAAATTTTGTACTCAATACGAAACTTAACTGGTAGCCAGTGCAAGTTTGATAATACAGGACTGATATGATCAAACTTTCTGGTTTTAGTTAAAACTCTAGCTGCAGCATATTGCACAAGTTGTAATTTATGTAATGATTTATTAGAACATCCTGTCAGAAGTGAATTACAATAATCTAACCTTGAGGTGATAAAAGCATGAATTAGTTTTTCTGCATCTTGGAGGGAAAGGATATTTCGTAGCTTCGAAATGTTACGAAGGTGAAAAAATGCAATTCTAGCTATATTGCTAATGTGCTTTGTAAAGGAGAGATCGGAATCAATAATGACACCGAGATTATTTACAGATGAACTGGGTCTAATTAAAGAGTTATCAAGGTTTAACATAGTGTTATAAGCTTTGTTAATTTTGTCCTTGGGGCCAACTATCAGAACCTCTGTTTTATCAGAATTGAGCAGTAGGAAGTTTTTTGACATCCATATTTTAATATCTTAGATGCAGTCCTCGAGCTTACTGACTGAACGACCATCATTAGGGTTAGCTGAAACTATAACTGTGTATCACCTGCATATGAGTGGAAACTGATTCCATGTTTACGAATAATTGAAGCATATATAATGCAAATAGGAGTGGACCCAGAACTGACCCTTGTGGGACACCATATTTAACTTTAGCAAGATCAGAATATTGGTTGTTAAAACAGGTGAATTGATATCGATCTGTCAGGTAGGATTTAAACCACTGGAGTGCAGATCCTGTAACGCCCACAGTGTTTTCTAATCTATCAACTAAGATGTTATGGTCTATAGTGTCAAAGGGTGCAATAAGATCTAATAATACAAGAAAAGAGATTTGGTTATTATCAGAGGACATTAATAAGTCATTAACGACTTTAATTAAGGCTGTCTCAGTGCTATGATGAGACCTAAAACCTGACTGAAAAACTTCATGAACGTTATTAGCTATAAGATGGCGATTCAGCTGGTTGAACACAATTTTACTAGGATTTTAGAGACAAAAGGAAGGTTTGATATTGGTCTATAGTTGGACAGTATTAGAGGATCTAATTTAGGTTTTTTAAGTAATGGTTTAATGACTGCACATTTCAGATTTTTGGGGACATAGCCTATTTTAAATGATGAATTTATAATGTTTATAAAATGCTCTGTAATATTTGGTAGGAGGTCTTTAAGCAGGTTTGTAGGTATTGGGTCTAACATACAGGATGTTGTCTTTGATTGTGTAATTAATGAGACAAGCTTTTTTAGATATGGGCTTAATGGTATTTAACTCTTGTACTATATTATTTTCTCTACCACTAGATTTTTCAGAAATCATTGAGGGTTGATTATTGGTTACGCTACATGATGCATTAGATGATTTAAGTCTTATGTTTTTAATTTTATCACTAAAGAAATTCATGAAAACATTGCTGCTGAACTGTGAGTGAATCTGGGAATCTGATACACTGCCGACGAATACTGGATGGAAACTGAATATTAATTGGACTGGCGGTCCTGCAGGACCCCTTTAATGGACTCACATATAGTTCTCTAGTTGTTAGAGTTTTTCCCTTTGTTTAATATCTGTTCATGGCTGTCCTACACTGTTGTTGCTGCCTGGCCGCTCAAGGAGGATGAGCCCCCCACTGAGTCTTGGTCCTCCCAAGGTTTCTTCCTTAAATAACAGCATAACAGGGAGTTTTTTCTTGCCACTGTCGTCGCTTCGGCTTGCTCTTTGGGGGTTTAAAGGCTTTTCATTGTGTAAAGCTGCTTTGTGACAATGTACTGTTGTAAAAAGCACTATATAAATAAATAACTTAAATTCGAACTTGAAATTGTACTCAGTCATACTGTCCTTCCATGCAACCCTATATACCTCTAATTTAGTTTTTCTCTCCATTTTCGCTCCATGGTTCTAGTGGTTTGTTTTAGGACACGTGTTTGATCGTTAAACCATGAAACGAGTCCTTTTTAGTTTAATGGAGCTACACTGTCTAAGGTAACTTTTTTAATGAGAGAAGGTCCGGTAGTGTTGGTTATTGCACACACTCACCCACACAAACTATATATGGGGCACTTTAGACAAGGAGAATTTCCATCCATCCATTATCTTCCGCTTTATCCTATATTAGGGTCGCGGGGGGTTCACCATGCCCATCCAGGGAAGAAAGTTTCGGGCGCTGGGCAGATACACCTAGGACAGGACGTCAATCTATCGCTGGGCACACACTCACTCACACAGACACGCACACATACACTCCATATGGGGCAATTTGGAGAACTCAATTGACTTGATCCATGTTTTTGGACTGTGGGAGGAAACCGGAGAACCCGGAGGAAACCCACGTGGACACGGGGAGAACATGGAAACTCCACCCAGATGGGGATTCGCACCAGGAATCCCTAGCGCTGAGAGAACGTGCTAACCACTAAGCTACCGTGCAGCACAGGGAGAATTTAGAGTAGGTACCTTGAATACATGTTTTTGGAATATGGGATAAAAATGGAAAAAAAACCCACCCAGACATGGGGAGAACCTGGAAACTTCACCCAGATCAGGATTCAAACATGATCCCCCGCACTGAGAGATAGATGTACCAACCAATACGCCACCATTCCCACCTTCAGATATTTTATTTGATTTTTGTTTTGGGTATATTCATACTGTATGCTATATTTATGTTTTGATCTGTATGCTTGACTCTGCATTTTTCAAGTTGATTTAATTAATATTTTGGTTATTATCTATTCCTGTTGTGTTAAAGTTCTTTATTTAATTATTACATTTATATAAATTATTTTTAATGTTATCGCAGTTACTTTACAACCAACAAAAATAATTTGTAATTCTCATTTTTGAAAGCAGAATATCTTTAAATAATATACTGCTGAGATGAGAATAAAGCAAATGTAAACAAAGTGTTTATGGATTTGAGCAAACTGAAAGATTACACATGCATTAATCCAGACCGATCTGATTTCAAAAGACAGTTTTATCAATTAGATGAAATGTGCAATCTCATTTGAGTAAATTGAATAGTAAGTTATTCCTCTTTTCCAGTTGGTGGATTTGTGGTTAATGTTTGATTAAAATCAGAAGACTAATCAAGGGTTTTAAATTGTGAAATGTTCTCTGAATGAACAAGTAGTAATTATCAGAGAAAAGCTCAGTGATGACAGATTCAATTTCATTTCGTAAATGTTTAATAACTGTTAAACAAACACTGCTGCCTATCTCCTTGTATTTGGGAAACAAAGGGAAACTTTAATTGCTTTAATCATGCAGAGCTTTGACATTGTTATTGGCTTTAAAAATAGCAGTTAACAGTTACTGTCTTGTAAAGGAAATTGAACCACATTTACAAAATGATCAGCAATTAAGATATGGGTATGTAGAGCGGCACAGTTGCACTTGGGTGTTGTGTCTTGCAAAAGCAGTCGATACCATACCAAGCTATTTAATTAGCAGAAAGGCTCAAAGAAAAAAAAACACTTTGCCTAATAGGTATCACTTTAATCAAAAGTAAATAGATCCTGTTTGAAGATTGTAACGCAAGGATATGTCAATTAACATATGAAGACAGAAAGATGGATATTTTTCTTCTTTCTGTGTAGTTTCATGTTTTAAACATTGCAACAGGCTTTTAAACTAGAAGAAAGGCTTTATTTCAGAACTTAATTTTAAATGTCTCCTCTGAAGGTATTCAACGCTGTATTTAAGTGCAAGCCTATTCTAACTTTAATCTGCACTGAAGGGAAATAGTGCATTTCCTGCGTTATTTACTATGCTCACTTACCCAGTGCTGCACAATTAGAATTGTTAATAGATTTTGAAACAAAAAGACTGTGAAGGTGGGAAAGTGCTGACATTATTTCACTGGGGAAAATCACTCCTAAGGGAAAAAAGATCAGCAATAAATAAATAGTTCACTGCTCTATGCTGCTATGAAACTCTGGTCACGATAGAAATGCCACAAAGAAGACATAAATCAAGGGCAGTAAAAATTTAATTGCCACAACACTAAAGTTAACACTTTTGTGCATCACCTAGCAGTCACGTTTAATAATTTCAGTTTATTTTTGTTAAATATATGCAGATCCTTTACAATCCATAAACATATCCAGAATAAAAGTTAATAAATGTCAGAATTTGCATTTGAGAAAAAAAGCATCTTGCTGCATTTTTGCAAATATCAATCTATGAACCTTTCAACATTTTGTCAGACAAAATGCTAATTGTACCTTTAGGAATTTAGGAGACAGTGACAAGAAATGAGATGCTCTGTCCTTTTAGAAGTGGAAATCAACTGGGGTAGCATACATAAACCCTAGCAAGAGCAAAGCAAACAAAACCAATCTTGAACTCCATGTGGAATTGCAATAGCATAATGGAGCATCTCGTTCTGATATTAAATGGTCAGCTCACGTTCCGTGGAACTAGTTCTTGTTTGAATGTGTGCAAGTTAACAGCAAAACAACCACATATCTCTATGATTCATTATAGCTAAACAATGATTAAATAAATTACACATTTTTTAGTATCACAGTACAGAAAGATGGGTTTATGTGAGTAAACAATAACACAATCTTATAAGTCAAGTAATAGCGTACATAATCTTAATATTCAAGTAATGATGTGCAAATGCTCGCTTAGAGTCATTCATATATCATATATATTTCAATGTAAAAAGAGCTTAAAAGAGAGTTAAACTTTTATATAAATAAATAATTGTAATGTAATGTAAGGAAACTGCAAGGGAACTTGGGAAGTACAAGGAATGTAAAAAACTGCAAAATTGTTAGTTTTTAGCAGAACTTTTATCTTACAAAATAGCACTGATAAATATATATGTTAAATCAGTTTAATATTGCATTAGGACATTTATAATTTTACATTATTTTTCAATTATAATTAAACAGTGTATAAAGCAGAATATATAAAATTTATATATAATATTAATATTTATATTTGTAATATTAATAATTATTACTATAATATTACTAAAAGCTGCACTCTCTCACTCTCTCTCTCTCTCTATCTTGTAAGTGTGCTCCTTTATTTTTTTTTAAATAAGGAATTTATCTCATCTAAAGTTCAATAATAAAACTAACCTCAGGCATAAAACTTTTTTCTTTTCCTATTGTCCCATTCCAGTAACTGCTAATTTAACAAGGCTAAATTAACAGTACAAAAGTGCTTACCCAAAGCATTTCATGTTATTTACTTGGAATTGATTTTAACACTTAAACAGAATCCTAAGTAAGAGCTTATGGGGGCCAAACCACCTTCATTTTATCATCACACCATCTCTCTCTCTCTCTCTCTCTCTCTCTCTCTCTCACACACACACACACACACACACACATACAGCTCCATTTTAGAAACTAAACTTTATCCAGCTTAGTACAAGGCTTGAAGTCTGTGTGAGGATGGAAATTATAAGGATATTTATGTGGAAATATCACTTAGTGAAACAAGCATAGAAAGTGGATGATTAAAGCATAGATGAGCTGATATGTGGGCAATCATCAAACTATGATTTACTATTTATTTTCATTACATCCTTAAGAGTGAATAGCCGTGTTGTTCAGCATAGCTTCTTTAAAAGGAATTGATGCAGAAACCCACATCCATCCATCCATTGTCTTCCGCTTTATCCTCTTTTATGGTCGCGTTGGGGTTCTCCATGCCCATCCAGTGGAGAACGTCTTGGGCGCTGGCCAGATACACCCAGGACAGAGCAACAATCCATTGCTGGGCACACACTCACTCACACAAACACACTCTATATGGGGTGTGTTTCAATTGACTTGATCCATGTTTTTGGACTGCGGGAGGAAACCGGAGAACCCGGAGGAAACCCACGCGGACACATGGAGAACATGTAAACTCCACCCAGATGGGGATTTGAACCGGGAATCCCTAGTGCTGAGAGGCGAACGTGCTAACCACTAAGCCACCATGCCACCCACAGAGATTCACAGCTTTACATTAATCCAAGCTTTGTTAAAAGAGTACCATCTGGACATATGCTCATTGTAATAAATATTATTTAGCGTTGATTCCTGTATGTTTTTACAAGAGTGTGTATGGATTCCTAAAATTTAAATAACTTAAAATAACTTAAATATCTTATAAAGGTCTATCTTAAATGTAAAATAAAGGCAAAATAATAAAGGCAAAATGAAGATATTACAAATGAAGCCATCAAAAAGCATCCAGCTGGCCCTGAAATATAATAAAAAGATATAAGGATTTTATGTTCCTAATCCTATATTAACAAACTAAACAAACAAAAAAAACTCAGCTAAATAAAACAACAGTGACTTATACAGATTTGCAACACTAATACAAAACAAATTTTTGAAGAAAAGACTGTTACGTGGTATCAGACATAAAGTTTTAACTTGGAATATTTTTTTAGACTGGACATTCAGGGCCCGTTGCAAGATCATGCAGCAGGAATAAATAATGTTAGGATAAGAAACAAGCCCAAAAGATTAGACCAAACAAGGATAAAAAGAACTCATCTCCCACAACAAAACCAGAGGGGTGTTTCCTTATGTTCGCAGGCTTATTTTAGTTATGTTTTATTAGTTTGTTTTATAATAACAGTTAAATGCTTGTGTTACTGTTGAGTCCTGATAAGTACAGCAGTTAAAGACCATATAACATGCAGGTTAACCTAAAAACAAGTTAATTTTAATTAAAATAACTAGAACAAAAACAAGCAAATCACTTACTCAGACTGACTAAACTTAAGATGATGATGATGATTAACATTTCTCAGGGCAAAATTATAAAGAATTTTTAACATTTATAGTGGTTTATGTTGTATAAGTATTTAAGGAATCTGGAAAAGATATTAGCCTGAGAGGCCAAAAACCATAGATGTGCATGATCTTAAACCTTCAAGTGAAATTGCAGGAGAAACCCTCTTTATCCATCCATCCATCCATTATCTTCCACTTTATCCTCTACTAGGGTCGCGGGGGGGTTCCCCATGCCCATCCAGGGGGGAATGTTTCAGGTCCTGGGCAGATACACCCAGGACAGGGCTCCAATCCGTCACTGGGCACACACTCACTCACACAAACACACTCTACATGGGGCAATTTGGAGACTTCAATTCACCTTGTTTTTGGACTGTGGGAGGAAACCAGAGAACCCGGAGGAAACTCACACAGACACGGGGAGAACATGGAAACTCCACCCAGATTGGGATTCTAACCGGGAATCTCTAGCGCTGAGAGGCGAATGTGCTAACCACTAACCCACCGTGCTGCCCTACCATCTTTACACTCAATGTAAAAACATTTTTTTTTTTTTTTTTTAAATATGGTATACATTGCATCGTGTGATTTATTATAATAAATAAATTTTGAGACTGAGGACAGGGTGGCTTAGTAGTTAGCACAGTCACCTCTCTTCACTGGGGATTCAGGTCTAATCCCAATCTGGATGGAGTTTCCTTGTTCTCAATCTGTCCGTGTGGATTTTCTCTGGGTTCTCCAATTTCCTCCCATAGTCCAAAAACATCGATTCAAGGTAAATTGAAAGCTCTAAATGACCCCAAATAGAGTGTGTTTGTGTGTGTGTGTGTGGCAACCCATTAGCTTCTCTTAAAACTGATGCAATGTATGGTCTTGAAAAGCATGTGAGGAAAAGTGTATTCCTGATTGTAACTGAATATGAATTATTTTTGTATTTTCTATTGTTGAAATTTTGCAGGAGACAATTGAATCACTTTATCTAACTTTCATTTAACATACTTGTTTCTTTTTTATTTGACACTCAAGTATATACACAAATTGTACCTTAGTATTCTATACTATTAATGCTGCTATGCCACTTAAGAAAGATGAGCCCCCTTAACAATTACCAGTGTGTTTTTCTTTGCCACTGTCTCTTAGGCTTGAAAGTTGCTCTTGTGCAGTGTGCAATGAGTGACAATTTGTTTTTGTAAAAAGTGCTATATAGATAAATGAACCTGAACTTGAACATTTTTTATGTTTTTGTACATATCACTTTGAATTACATTTAAACATTAGTATGATGCAAAAACGCACAATAGCATAGTTACTCATACAAAACTCTCCCAGAGGATTTAAAACTTGAGCATGGGCACATTTCTCTCCGTCCACTCAGCAGTGGAGTTCTCCAGTCTCTGATCTTCTCCAGACAAAATGAGACACAACAGCTCAAACAGAGGGAGCCCAGCACACACTATTCCCTATGGTCGTTGCATAGATAATGCTTCTCTTTACTTCCTTTATTCCTTCAAAAAAATGCATTAGAGGCCAAATATTAATTCTCCCTGTCAACCAGTGAAGCAGGGGAAGTACGATGCACTCAGAATATCCGGCATGATTAAGGCACACATAAAGGCTTCCTCCAGGAACTTTGAAGTTTGCCATGAAGATTTTTTGTGCATATTCAACGTATCTGCACTGCTGGAGGCTTATCCTAAAAGCCAACATTATTGTAAAACTGTTCAGATTGAAACAATGAAACTGTCACTGCTTTAAGAGCAATAGCACTGCTCTTCATCTGACTATGTGAGGATATACAGCTATCTAGCATTTTTGTCTCCTGCATTAATGAATCTACTTTAAAGAAATGCCAATAGTTGTGATTGTCTAATGCTCGATCCCCCAGTGCCATAAAGATGCGTGTGGAAAGAATCACATAAAGGAGTGACATTGATAGAGGAACTGCTGACTCACATCAGTGTTTGTCTTTTGATGTGCAAGATCAAATCGATGTACATGCTGTAGACTATAGTGGGGGAGAGAGGTTGTAAGGATTAGTGTTCCACAGCCCGCAGTGCTTATGATGCCTGCTTGCCTTAAATTATTAGTGTTTGTGTCTGCCTCTCCAAATCATAATGGCTTAGTGATACAGGTTTGGGGGGGGGGTGAAAACATTTTATGCTGTTTAAACATCTCCTTTGTCATTCTCCTTGGCAAACATGGTTCATACACATTAACTGGCCTCAAATCATTTAGAGGGATATCAAAATGCATGACAAACATTGTACTGACACATGTGCAAAATACGAGGCTTTCCTGATCATGCTCCAAAGACTATGAATTAAAAACACCTGAGTTTGGAACTTGATTCAGTTTACGTGTTACAAAATATTGCTTTATTCCTGTCTATGCACACTAAGTGTTCCGTCTGTGTAGTCTGGTTCTTGCATATACTATTACAATCTTTTTGTCTGTGTCCTGTAAACTGGATTATGTGATTTCTGATGATCTAGCAGCTGTTGGTGTGAAGACAGTGGTTCAACTCCATCCATAGTTCTTTTTCTGTGATCTTCATTCAACAGAGCTTTCAAATTAAACAGCAACATTTTCAGTACTGTTACAGAGATCAGGCACTATTTATAGGCAGACATAAAGGGATATTCAGCAGTTCACCCACTACAGTGATAATGTAACATGCTTTCTACCATGACCACAAGCATTGCTCCCTCCACTAAGTTTGTTGCACTCTCTGTGCTTCACTGGGAATGTTGCACTATGTTGCTCTGTTCAGTCAGTACTACAGCATGTTCCACCATGGAAATAGCCCCTCCCATCCTATAAGTTGCCACACCCCAACTAAGCAGAGATCCTTGCTCTTACCTCTGACAATGGCCATTTATCCATCCTCCTGCTTTAGGGATTCTCTTATTTTACCCTCGGACAACATAGGTCCTCCAGCTCAAACTGAGGAAGAGTTTCTGTCATGAAACGCTACCAGGAGATAAAAAAGAACTAAAAAAAGTATATTTTTGTCACTAGAGGACATATAAGACCCAATGGGTTGTCATATGCTGTCCCCACCAGTATTCATAGACATATTTGTCTTTTGCCTCAGAGCCTGCTGATGTTATCTGTACATGGCTGTCCTACACTGTTGTTGCTGCCCGGCCGCTCAAGGAGGATGAGTCCCCCACTGAGTCTGGTCCTCCCGAGGTTTCTTCCTTAAATAACAACATAAAAGGGAGTTTTGTCTTGCCACTGTCGCTTCGGCTTGCTCTTTGGGGGTTTAAAGGCTTTTCATTCTGTAAAGCTGTTTTGTGACAATGTACTGTTGTAAAAAGCACTATATAAATAAATTACTTGACTTGACTTGACTATGGTATGTCCAGCTCCAGCGCCCATGTTCCTGCTCCTACTCATGTTTCTTATAGATTTGTTCCTCCTACTCTTGTTGTGCTTTTACTTTTTTATTACTATAACAATTCCCATAGATCCACTAAATAGGTGGCCTGAATTGTATTTTTTATGCTATTATGCTGCCACGCTGTTTTGTAGGTTGTGCAATATTTGAAAAACTGGATTTATGTAAATTCTATTTTTCTTTTTGCCTTGTTGTCTTGGTTGCTGGAGTAACCGTCTCTGAAGCGACACACTTATTTTCACCATTTTTATACAGTACAGTCAATATCTGTGCCGCGAGTGCTATTACTAGACAAACCAAGTGCATTTTGGCTAGCAATCAGAATGAAGCACTCTTTGAAGCACACTAGTAGCTGTCTTGGTTACACTGCCCTTGGATCTGCAGCCACAATGAAGGGGGCATTTTCCTGCATAAAAATTGCTGGCTCATTGAGTGAGGAAGAAACCTTGTGTTGTTGAAGAGGGTTCTGATACGCACTTGCATTTATTTTGCCATGTAGCTGTATGAGAGTTCCTACACCTGCCGCCAAAAAACATTCCCCAAACATGACACTTTGGGTTCAGTGTTTCCCCAGTTTGTCAAACAACATAATGTTTCCCATCAGATAAATAAATTATAATTGCTTTCATCACTAAAATGACCCCGTGACCATTTCTCCTCTGTAAACAAAATATGTTCCTCAGCAAAGGGTAATGTTTTCGGCAGCAAGAGTTGGACCTCTAATACTGCTACATGGCAGAGTGAATGCAAGTGTGTAGTCAGAACTTTATTAACCAACATGTGGTTTCTCCCTTGCGTTCACCACTTAATCAGCCAGCGATTTTCATGCAGGATAATGTCCCCGTCACACAGCAACAATAAAATTACCAGCCCAGATTCCTGATATAAATACAATAGAAACCTCAATGGAATGTAAGATCCCAATGGAAAATCCTTGGTGAAAAAGTTATGGCCATTAAATCCAGAACAGTCACAGAATTGTGGAAGGGAGAATAGTGGAGCAGAATAAATTAAAATGTTCCAATGTATGTTTGTGAGTGTATATTAGTATAGACTTTAATGAGACACTAAACACAGCGATGATCCAAGCATAAGGAAATGAAGTTAGAGATGTAAGTGTGTAGTGATTTTACTATTGCTACCCCATTCGAATGCAAATGCTTGTAGATTTTGAACTTCTCACTTATGATCAAAGCTGAAGGGAGGATCTCCTGAGTGCAGGCTATGAAGATGAGATGAGCAGAGAAAATGCTTTACAGCCCAGCTTTGAACACTTTTACACTTTTCAGTCAGCTTTGTTTTTTAATTGGCTGGAATTAATCTTAGGGATGTAGAGCCCTGATTTGCATTCATTAAAATCTATCCAACGAAGTCATACCTAATTCCAGTCAAATTTGCTTAATTATGCATGGCAAGAAATTCCCACATGACCACTGATTTTTTTTGTTGCCTTTACCCCCACATTGTTGTTTTCTATGACAAATAAATTGTAATGAAGCTGTCTTATTGTTTTTTATTCAACACAGAGCAACCAAACAGCACTTGAGACTTTGTCGAAAACAATATTATGGCTAAAGTAATTATGGGAATCTGCATTTTTCATTGTTAATTGTAGATGTCAGCATCATTAATTTTCATTTACATCAGGCAATACAATTTAGAAGACTTTGTGCTGATGTTTTAAATCATGCCAGTGAGGGAGATGCATAATGCAACTTAAATTTCAAGAAGATATTGATTGGGGGAGATAGCTTTTTCTATGAATGTTAATAGACAGGTGGTGCAATAAAGCTGAAGACATCACTTTTACCTGCTATCAGGGTGCCTGAGGCAGGAAAATAATTTAAGCACATGCAGGCAACCACAAATAGATTAATGAGAATAATAATAACAATAATAATAATAATTAAATCTGTTACATCTCAGATAATGTGTTAATATTATACATTACAGTGGTGAATCATAGGATAGGTTATATGGTCAGCTTGTGTGTGTGGGGGCTGGTCAAAACCTTAGTGATTTATTTTATATATGGCTCTTGTCTCATCCAGCATGGCTGTATCTTTTAGGGTCTTTTTTACTAATAACATTTTTTAAAAATAATTTAGTGTGAAGTTAAAAAGCAAAAACCCATAACTTGTTGTGACATTGAATCCTAAAAGGCAGTGTGAAATTATATATTTTTTCTTTTGGGCGCCAAAATGCTTTTAGTGTTATAGTATTGTGTCTGACAATTTGGTGAAAAATCTTTCTTGATTTTTACAGTTACCATCATTATATTGTTTTCTATATAAAAGAGACGTAGATGATATAGACCATGTTATTTAATTAGACTGTTTTCATGCACATTACTGGTAAGACCCTTCCCATGTTGTCAGACTCTCATAATGTCATGAGCTTGTCAGTGGCAAAAAAACATTGTTACAATTTTTGTTTTATAACTCAATACTGATCAATTTTGTTTGTCAACTTTGTGAATATTTGACCAATATCAATGGAAAAGGGTGGCATAGTGATTAGTATGCATGAGTATTCTCTAGGTTCTTCGGTCTCCTGTCATAGTCCAAAAACATGGATTTAAGGCTGCTAACAATTGTCTCTTTATATTGGTTGCGTGTTTGTGTAAGTGAGTGTGTTCCCAGAGATGGATTGGTGCACTATCCTGGGTGTATCTGCCCAGTGCCTGAAACATTTCCCCCTGGATTGGTATGGGAAATCCCCAACCCCTGTGACCCTAGTACAGGATTAAGCAGAAGATGATCAGATGAGAAATGAAAAAATTAAGCCCAGGTTATGAAGGACCTGTGGAAGTATAATGGCGTAGTATAATGTCAAGCTTTTCCAATTTTCCTCCTGTAAGAATAGTTATAAAGTTTATAAAATAGTTATAAAGTAATAAAAGTTTAAATTAGAAAACAATGTGAAGCTAAAAAATGTGCCAAGGAGTTAAGGAGAAAGATCTGTGAGGGGAAAGCATACTTTTCCTTTTCCCTGGATTTATCCATAGTTGGTTACTGGAGAAACACAGAACAGCTTTGGTGGCTACAGTGTTCTCTACACATAAAAGTCTCTTTATAAAGTCTGCGATACAGTCAGTGAAACTGTCTATAAGAATCACACAGTACTTTCCACATCATTGAATTAGAACCACCTTGGACTATTTCTTGACTTTGTGGGTGACTGCTGGTTTTCTGGGTACAAGGGGTTTATACACAGGCTGGAGATGAACCAGGTTGTGAACCACAGAGTGTTGGCATAAAACAATCCAGTAATCGGTCATCTCTGATGTGACAGGTTACAAACTGTGTGAATGTAGGTAGAATAGAAGACAGAAACATGATTCCTGGGCCAGAAAATAATAAGGGACAGATTTAAAATATTCAAAAAGTTTGTATATTTGTAATAGTTTTCCTCTCTTTAAAATATATAATGTTTATAAATTATGTCTTCATAACAAATTATTAATATGTCTGTAACTTAATGAGCCAATGAGTTTGATTACATTTAGGCTCCAAATATTTATAAGCAACAAAATTTTCGAAGCATGGTTTCCATGGTTTCCTTATTTCGAGTGTACACATTTTTTTTTTTTTTTTGTTAAATGCTTGACACCCTGTACAATACCTCAGTCTCTTCAAATATGTCGCCATCAACAGTCCCATATATTAACTGAGGTATGTTTCTTTTCTTAAACTATATGTATCCTGACTACTTAACCTGATGTGATTTGGATTATGTCTATTGTACAAAAGGGCAACACAATGTATTCATATCACCTCAATTTGATTAATAGTGCATTTTCATGTGTGTACAGGATACATCCAGCTGCAGGGGAGAGCTTTGGTGCATTGTACATCGAAAACAAAGGAAGAATAAAATTGATCTTTCAGGAAACCGAAATCAATGAATAGTTATTTCCTGTTTTAAACTGACCTGCACTGAGCCTTGAACTTCCTTATTTTTCCCATTTCTTGTCCTAGAGATTCACAGCAACTACTTTGATGCTTTAAATCTGTCTTTCACATTTTAAGTTTTACAACTATAACAGGTACTTCCCTTTTGCCGTAAGGTATGTAAACATAAAAAAATGGCACCACGGTAAACAATACAACAGTACAATGCAGAATAAACATCCACCTGGGTCTGCATATGAATATTGAGATTCATTGCATCAAACTAAATAAAAGTACTCCCTAGAGATGAAACATTGTTGGCAGGCATGGCTGTAATTGCCATGTTTATAGTTTCACTACTTTGAAATTCATCCAAAAGAACTTGTCTTTACCAGTTATTTGTACAAGACTATAATTCCTTGGAGGTGATTGTGTTGCCATCACAAAAGCTTCTCTATTCAATTGTTCTGGCTTCAACTTGGATCTCTGCCTGTCGCCTTTTTTATTGCTTAAGCAACTCGAACTATCCGCTCCACTTTTGTCTTCCTGCTTTTTTTCTGTCAGACACTACGACAAGTCACTCACGGTGTAACAATGAGAATGATTTCATTTAACTTATCACAAAGTTTAATGGCAAAACCAGCTGTTCCGAATTTGATCCAATAGACTTCCTGAAACAGCCATGCAGTAAACAGTGTCACCCTATGATTATTTTATACACATTCTGCATTCCAGCTCAAGAATTGCTTCAGTAACTATACTGGCCATAGAGATTTATTTTGCACCAGAGACTTTGTAAGCTATTACTCTAAGTGGGATATTCTTTTGTTTTTTATATCTACCATCAAGTATAATTTCAGGTTCTATTTCCTTGGAAACTCATTTCAGTCATTGTCCTTAGACAAAAACGCCATGTGATTTGTGTTAGAAAAATGGTGCTGGATATAACAAGACAGATTACATTACTTTAATTGATAAAAATTCATCCACATAAAAAGATACTGAACAAAACTGCATCAAACGCAAATTACTGCTTGATAAAAGACATATCAGAATAAGTAGCACATTGGACCTTCTTTGGTCATCAAAACTGCAGCAATTCATCTTAGCAAAGATTCCAGGTGTTTTATTGTTCAAATTATTCTGAATACATATTATTTCATGTGGACAGGACAGCTTTTTGAAATTGTCTTAAATTAGGTGGAAGAACTAACATCCAAACTTTTTCACCTTCAATCCTATTGCAGTAAAGCAAAGAAAACTTGTCTTGTTCCTGAAACCATCCACGGTTATATTTATAATGTCATACCACATACTAACCATGTACCAAATGTGCATAACAGCAGTATTTAGTCTGCAGCAACCAAACTGAAAATCAGTAGTAAACTTTAAACTTAAATCACCTGGGTGATACAGTGCTTTACTCCAGAAACCTTGAAGAGCAGACCTATATAACAGTGGCACGAAAAAAAACCCTTGGTATTGTTTTCTTTTAAAAAGAAGCCTTGTGTGGACCTTGAGTCCTTGAGTGGCCAGTCAGTGTAAAGTATGTAAGACATTAGATACACTTTCTGTATTTATATCATGTGTCCATTTATGAAACTAGCCTATTAAATCAAAATAAAAAACTGAATCAGTTCAGTCAAATTTTGTTTGATATTCTAATATTCTGAAAGAATAAAAATGGTCTGTGGTCCAATTTCTGTCCATCAGATCTGACAGTGTGATGCCAACAAAAGTTTGAATAAGTTCAAATATCAAAGTCCATTTGATTTTCAGTGGTGACTAAGATGGTGACCTGTCAAAAAAAAAAAAAAAGTGGACATAAGACAAAATTTGACAGCATGTGATCCAGCAATACTGAATAGAACAGCATAAATAAATGGAAGATCCGAAGGAACTGGCTACTTTTTAACTAAATGCTAAACATAAGTATGCTAAACATAAGTAACTTATATGTATTTATAATTAATATTATAAAAAGCCAGACAAGCCTGGCAGAATATTGCCAGGCTTATTATTATTGCCATAGTATTGCCATATAACATAATTCTGATTCAGATTTAGAATTATTATTTATCCATCATTCACAAATTAACAGTGAATGCAGAGGTGACTGCTACATAAACAGTACAGTAGAGTCATAAATAGAAGAGAAAGAAATAAAAAAAACATTTTACTACAATTTGTTTAAAAAAAACTATTAAAAAAAGATAAATATTAAAGTAAATATAAACAGTATGATGTGCAAATGTAGCCAATGAGTGAAATGCAATATATATTAATTGACTAACTCAACTTGTTATCGCTCTGTACAAGAAAAGACAACTAAATGCTCACCGTGCCCTCAGCGGCGTTCCCGCTGTATTGTTTGGTTTATGTATTTTGCTCTCGTCACCTTCAGCAGCGTTCCAGCTGAAGGTTACCCGTTCCGGGTAAGCGCGCTGCTTTACTTTATTTCTCCGCGTCCGCGTTCCCTGGCTTTCGGTTCGTCCCGGCTTTTGGAACCCAGTAGTGGCGCTAGCTTCGGCGCTAACCGCTATTATCGGCGTTTGTTTGGCTGCAGCACCGGCTACCTTATTTCGGCGTTAGTCCCGCCACTAGCCACGTTTCTCGGCTGCAGCATTGGCTATTTTAACTCGGCACCAGCCACACCATTGGCCGCGTTTTTGGGCTGCAGCACCGGCTATCTTATCTTGGCGTTAGCTCCGCCATTAGTCGAGTCCCCGGCTGCAGCATCCTGGCTAATTTAACCCGGCGCTAGCCCCGCCAGTAGTTATTTCCCCTCCTGCAGCATTCGGCTTCTTTAGCTTGGCGCTAGCACCGCCATTAGCCTTGGCTGCAGTGCTCGCTCCCCGGAGGTTGGAGCGATGAGGGGAATAGACCAGGTCCCGGAGTATGGGGAGATTGTGTTCGAGCCTCCCGGATGACTCGTTCTTCCTCACCGTTCGGGATCTCGCGCAGCGGGACCAGACTCGAGCAGCGGATCCCGAGCGGCGAGGAAAAACTTGCAGAGCGCGTGATCCGGGGAGCTGGGAAGCTCGCACGGAGGATCTCGCGCTCTGCAAGTTTTTCCTCGCCGCTTGGGATCCGCTGCGCGCTTCTCCGTGCGAGCCTCCTGGCTCCATGGATGACCCGTTCAGCGAGTTCTTCCTCGCCGCTCGGGATCCACCATGCGCTCCTCCGTGTGAGCCTCCCGGCTCCATGGATGACCCGTTCAGCAAGTTCTTCCTCGCCACATAGGATCCGCCACGCGAGTCTGAGCAAGATCCTCCATGCGAGCCTCCCGGCTCCCCGGATCACGCGCTCCGCGAGTTTTTCCTCACCACTCAGGATCCGCTGCGCGCTTCTCTGTGCGAGCCTCCTGGCTCCACAAATGACCCGTTCAGCGAGTTCTTCCTCGCCGCTCGGCATCCGCCGCGCTCCTCCGCGATTCTCCTCAGAGCAACAGCTGTGGATGTAAATGGTGGAGGTGAGTGCTACAGGACAGAAGTAATTTAGCCATGAAGCAGATCTCTTTGGAACTGGTACAATGTTGGTGTTCTTCAGCAGCTTGTGCCAGTGACAGATCAGCTAACTGATCAGCACATGCTCGGAGAACATGTCCAGGGGTGCCATCAGGGCTGACAGCTTTCTGGGGATTCTCTCTGCTCAGTGCTGCACGTACTTCCACTGTCGATAGTTTAACAGGGGGTTCTGCACTGTCACATTAGAGCTCAGTCAATGCATAGTGTTGATCATTGCTTTGGTCAAATGGAGCATAGAACTGGATGAGCTCATCTGGTAAATTATTGCTGCTGGATGAAGGGGTCAGAGGAAGTGGTTTGTATTGTATAGTGGTTTGGGTAGTGAATTTCCTTAGTGATTTGTATGCCTGATAATCCCCACTGCCTGGAATCTCCCCAAACGATTTGGTCTGGAACCTTGGTTTCACAATAGACCTTAAACTCTCTGATTATGTTATCAAAACTGCCCATTCCTGCAGATTCCTTCTATACAACATAAGGAAGATCAGACCCTTCTTGACTGAACATGCTGCCCAACTGCTAGTTCAAGCCCTAGTCCTATCCCGGCTTGATTATTGTAATGCGTTATTTGCCTGTGTCCCAGCTTCCACAATCAGACCTCTTCAACTAATTAAAACTCTTAACTTTTTTGACTTTTTAGACAAGTGGAATGTCCAAGGTTGTCATATAAAATTTGGTTGTGAGAGCTTTGGGATTTAATGTTTCTTCTGAGACATATTTGTAGTAAAATCAGAACATCCATCTATCTATCCATTATCTTCCTCTATCCTTTATTAGGGTCATGGGGGGGGGAAACAGAACATTTTGAGGGCTGCGCAGACACACCCAGGACAGAGCGCCAATCTCTCGCTGGGCACACACTCATTCACACAGACACTCTATATGGGGTAATTTGGAGAATTCAGTTGACCTTGATCCATGTTTTTGGATCCCGCAGGAAACCCAAGCAGACACGGGGAGAAACTTGAGCACTCAGATTGGAATTCGAACCGGGAATCCCTAGTGCTGAGAGGAAAACTTGCAAACCACTAAACCACCGTGCCACCTAGTAAATTTATCATATCCTGATTTAGAAGCAATAAGGCCAGAGTGAAACAAACATGGTAGCCGGCCAAGGTTAAATATAAAATTAAACTCCAGAATTGTAAGTGCAGGTGTTATGGGGAAGTGTAGGTGGGTGGGGCCACACCTACTCTAGCACGCCCTTTCAGGCACACCTGGGGTTAATGAGCAATCAGGCAGCACTCTATTTATAGAGCTAGGAGAGTTAGCCTGCTGCCAGTTGGTCTCCTCATTTGAGAACCTGGTGAGGCTGTTGATGTGGCTACTTCCTTGGGGTTTTGCTACTGTGTCTTCTGCCCTGTTAAACTGAGTCTGGTGAAGAGGCCTATCCTCTTGCCTGAGTCTCTTCGCCCTGCTGGTCTTGTGCTCTTTTGTTACAGGATTGAAGCAGGCCCTGTCGCATCTGGGTTGGTTATCCACCCTCTACCGTGGGACAGTCGGTAACGGGTCTCTGGATTCCTCCGTGTTGGGCTCTAACCCGTTGGACTCTCAGTACCAAGGACCCGTATTTGTTTTGTGTTACCTTCTGCGAGTTTTACGTTATTGTCGTGTTTTTTTGTGGGAATAAGAGGTGTTTTCCCGATCTTTCTCGTCTGATTTTCCGAGTAGGGTTCCAAACCATTATCGGGATCTTAGCGATCCCTAACAGCAGGTCCAGTGGATTAGTGCAATGTTCAATTATATATATATATATATATATATATATATATATATATACAGTATGTATATATATATATATATATATATATATATATATATATATATATATATATATATACGTGGTATATATATATATATATATATATATATATATATATATATATATATATATATATATATATATTAGTTCTGCATCCCCAACACTGTAAAGAAACACACTACTGTAAAAAAAAAAAAAGCCATAAACACTGCTTAGGGTTTGGAAAGAGCTTTCAAATAAGTAGTCATTTTCAGTTTACCCCAACATTTATAAATTTTTTATGTTAAACAAACATTTACTTTATTTTTATTAAACACAAATGAAAATATGTTAATTGATTTGTAGAAACACTTGAATTTGAAGTATGGGGGTAAAAATATACCTATATACCATATTTAAGAAAAGTAACTTTTCTTAAAGTACCAAGTTATTCTTAGTACTCATGTATAAAGAATTGTATTTTTGTGATATAGAGTTTACGCTAATGTATCTTTGCGGACCATAACAGCGATTAGATACGGTATACCATTTTACACTGACCTAAATTTGTGTTACAGTTTGGACCCTGTTAGCAAAGCTCGTCTTCCCGCGCCTTGTGAGCTTTTCCCGGGAACGGCTACGCGGAGAAGATTGCGTACGCCGGTCCGCTGGATGAAACGCTCCCACGGATACAACCTGCACGGGGATACTGCACAGCGCTGTACCGTGGTTTGAAGCGCGGAAGGAGAGTTCGGAGACACCGGGCATAAAAACAAATCAGGGTTTTATTAATTAAAAATGGTGTAGGGACACCAACAGAAAGGGGGAAACACAAATGCGACTAACATTGGGATAATATCGAAACAAAGACGTGCACGGGGAAAATGGAAGACCGAAACTAAATACAAAAAACACCCAGTCACGTGCACAAAATAAACCAATCACCCAACAGAGTCCATGAATAACTTAAAAAGAGTTTTTTCTTGCCGCTGTCGCTTCGGCTTGCTCTTTGGGGGTTTAAAGGCTTTACATTCTGTAAAGCTGCTTTGTGACAATGTACTGTTGTAAAAAGCCCTCTATGAATAAATAACTTGAACTTGAACTTGAACTTAATGAGGAACAGGTGCCCAAGGCACTTGTGACATACCCCAAACCCAACGGTCGCGCAAAAGGGGGAAGAAACCATGGAGGAAAAAAAAAAAAAAAAAAAAGGTCTCGCGGAGAAAGGGGGGGTCCATCTGGAAAGGGGGTCCATCTGGAGATGAGGCTTGGTGGGCGCCCCCTGCTGACGAAACGTGGAGCACACCATCTCGCTGCGGGGCGCAGATCGGCGCCCTCAAGCTGCAAGGCGGGGAGAGTGCCCCTGGTGCTCGGAGTCGGCAGCGGGAGGACCCTCGTGCTCGGAGTCGGCAATGAGTGGCCCCTGGTGCTCAGGATTGGTGGCGGACGGCCTCTGACACTCGGGAATGGCGACGGGCCGCCCCCGGTGCCCGGGCCATGCAGCGGGCGGTCCCTGGTGCTCAGACTCCGCTGCGGGCGGTCCCTGGTGCTCGAACTCAGCAGTGGGTAGTCCCTGGTGCTCAGACTCTGCAGCAGGCGGCCTCTGGTACTCCGGCTTCTCCACTCCTCGGTGGAGTGCTCGGAACACTCCAGATGTTAGGCACATCTTTCTGTTAGCAAAGCTCGTCTTCCCCGGGAGATCGGCTACGTGGGAGGGAATGAGTACGCCGCTTGCGCCTTGTGTGCATTTCCCGGGAACAGCTACGTGGAGAAGATTGCGTACGCCGGTCCGTTGGATTAACCGCTCAAAGGAAGAGGCGGGGGCATAAGAGTCGGGGATTCCGAGGTCTCTTACGTCACTCGGGGATCGCATTCCTGGAGAGAGGCAGCGGGTTAGCGTAGAGAAGACGAAAAGCTTCGCGAGGAGAGAGCGCACCGAAGACGGCACACAGGGTTAACCGCAAACCAAACCAAAACCAAAAAACTCTGCGCCGAGGAATCCGGGACGGCGGCTTAAGAAGCTGCTCCAACCGATAAGGCACACCTGTAACTAATAATCAGGAGAGGGTAATTGGTGATGCGTGGAATGAGCGGCAGGTGTGGAAGTGGGTGTGTGCGGAGCGGAGCGTGGAGGCGAGGGGCGTGTATGTGTACGTGAAGAAGTGGGTGTGTGCGTAGCGGCGAAAGGAGCAGCGTGGCGTGAATGTGTACATGTAGAAGTTGGTGTGTGCGGAGCGGTGAGAGGGGAAGTGGAGCGTGAACGTGTATGTGTGACAATTTGTTAAGGTTAAACCAATAAAATTAAATGTGCAGATAACTCACTGATTAACAATAAATATGAATTTGTTATTACAGTGCTGCCGCTGTGTAAGACAGCTGCCTCTCCAGTAGCTCTGTAGTTGTAGTTGTTTAAGACTGTTTTCTGTAGGGCAGGTGCTAAAGTCGAAGATAGCAGACAGCCATCATGGTGAACTAGCTCTAGAACAAGATTGACAAGCTGTCCTTAATGAGCAACCAGTGGATTTATAGTGAGAACAGCTTATTTATGTTTACAAAAACATAGCTAACTTTGCTTGTACTGGATGCTACCATGGACCTGGGAATTCACTGCGAGAGTCGACAGAGAAACCAATGCATGCAAAAAAAGTTGGGAGCTCATCATTTATGTTAACAACCAATGGTGTAACCCTAGTTGTATCTCTGTTGTATCTAAGACGGTCTTATGTTGTTCGGATTTTGAGCTTCTAGCAGTTAGCCTGCAGCCATATTATCTCCCGAGGGAGCTCAGTCACATGATTACCATCTGTGTTTATATTCTTTCAAAGGCAGACGCAGCCACTGCATTTGAGAGGATTCGCTCTGTTACATTGAGGCTGCCGACACAGCACCCTGATGCATTTATGATCATTTCTGGAGACTTTAGTCATGCTACAAGAAACAACAGGACAATTAACTCGCCATTTGCTAAAGTAAGGAAGGTGTACAGAGTCACACCCATCCCTACTCTCAGGAAGTCTGACCACAACCTGGTTCAACTGCAACCAAAGTACACACCCCTGGTCCAAAGACAGCCCCCAACAACAAGCTCCATCAGGAGGTGGCCTCCAGAAAATGTGCTCATAGACTGCTATCTCAACTTCTGTACAGACGTGGTCTCCCCCATTAAGACTAGAAGATGTTACACTAAACACAAGCCATGGTAACAAAGGAAGTCAAAGCTGTCCTCAACAGGAAGAAGGCCGCCTTCTGGAGCAGGAAAACAGCCTGAATAATGTCTGGGATGGTGTTAAAACCATCAAAAACCATAGTACAAAGACTAGAGTTGTGGGAGGGACAATAAAGAGAGATAACAAAATGAACAACTTCAACTGGTTTAAGCAGTCCACTCTACCCACACTCCCTTCCTCACTGCAGCCATCTCTTTTTCCCTCAACACACCTCCCCACAGTCCCTACAGCAGCTCCTTCATCAGCGACGTCCACCTCTAAACGTATTCCATATCACACCTTAACACAAAGCCAATTCCACATCACTGTATATTAGGTCAGAAGACAACTGAGGAAGCTCCATCCCAGGAAAGCAGCAGACAAAGTGTCTCCTCGAGTACTGAAGACTGGAGCGGTGCTGAACTGGATAAACCGCTCAAATGCATCTTTAACCTCAGTCTGCAGGTAGTGCCCTCTGGAAAACTTCATGTATAGTTCCCAAAAAGAACCAGCCCAGCCCAACTTTCAAGCAAAGTTATCACCATCCAAGCTTCAGGATAAACTGAATGAGATACAAGTTGACGCATGCCTGGTCACCTGGATCTCCAGCTGGTCCCTCTTCTCTTCACCCTGTACACTGCAGACATCTGCCACAACTCAGCACTGTGCCACATCCATAAGTTTGCAGATAAATATTTTGCAGCTCAACAGCTCGAAAACCAAGTTGGTCATTGATTTTGTGAAGTCAAGACTAGTTCTGAGTCATGGAGTCGATGTTGAGGCTGTGCATTTCTACAAGTACCTCATGCTGTGGCTGAATAACAAGCAGGACTGGTATAACACTGACCACCTGTACAGGAACCACCTGTTCTACACTGTGGTATGCCAGGGAGGGAACATGTCCAAGTAGAACACACAGTCTGGACAAACTGATCAGATGAGCTGGTTCTGTTGTTGGAATAAAGCTGGACTCTCTGGTGACAGTGGCAGAGAAGAGGACTATCAACAAACTACTGGACATTTTGGGCGATGCCAGTCACCCACTGCACACCATCATCAACAACCAGAGGAGTCTGTTTGGTGACAGACTGCTTCTCCCTAAAGGCAGGATGGAATTAAAAACTCTTTTTTCTATCATGCCACCAGACTGTACAACTTCTCTGTAGGAGGGAGGAGGGGTAACAGGACAATGGATGGGTTTGGGTAGTAGTCTGACCACCACCATAATAACATAAACTGGAATATGTGCTATTATACATACATATTTATTACTTCATAATTATGTATGTATTTTTTAAATATATTATATATCTTCTCTATTTCTATTTCTGCTCCTGGTTTTTCCCAAAGGAATCCTCCCAAATGGTCAATACAGTTTCATCTCATCTCTTATTTTATAGATCAAAATATCAACTGGTTTTTGAAATATAATTATTACATTTTGAGAATAATAACCTGCATCCCTTCCAAACTAATACTTAAGAGAAGTACTTGAATGTATAAAGGTATGCTATGATAATGATGATGTGCAACATCCCCAGCAATTTATTGGATAGAACTGCGACTGAACCTTTTTTTTCTCAATTGTTTGTTTCCCAGCATAGACAATTACAACACAAAGCAGGATTTAAGTTCATTTGTCATTTGCACAATATGTCACTGCCCATACGTTGCGGTACCCCCTGCCTAATGGCAATAAGATGAACAGTCATTGGATTCATTGGATGACTGCTGTCCAGCTGATATGTAGAGATGTGTGCCCCCCTTTTGCTTTCTGTAATTCCTGTAAGCCACTATCACTCCTTTTCCACTATCACTCCTTGCTTTCTGTAATTCCTGTAAGCCACTATCACTCCTTTTTTTGCTAACATTGAGACAGAGGTGTTTCCCAGATCTCCACTGTAACAGAGCACTGAACTTGTGTTTGTAGGCGGTCTCATCTCCATCCGTGATGAAGCCTAGGACTGTCCCATCATCAGCATACTTAATGGTGGTATGTGGTTCTGTTGGAGCAGAATGCAAATTGAATTGAAGATCGCCTTGCAGAATAGGCCCCCAGTATTTGTTTATATGTTTATAGCCATTCCACATCCACAGCCACTTATCATTTATAAATATAAACTATAACCAGGTGAAGAAGATTTTTTTTAGTAATACATTCATTTGTACTAATCCAGGTAGAAAGTACAACCCATTTCAAAAGGCAAGGTCTTTTGAATTTTCAATGAAGGCAATTTTGTTCTTTGTGCACCACCTAGACATCTAGCAGTTTAGTAATCATAACCTGCTATAGATTAGATTAGATAGCTATACAGACAGGAGGTGGAACACCTGGAGGGTTGGTGCAAAAAAAACAACCCCTGCATCAACGTTAAAAAGACAAAGGAGATGATTGTGGACTTCAGAAGGAGCAAACACGCCCACACACCTATACACGTCGGGGGACCTGCGGTGGAAGTAATCTTCAGCTGTGCACCTGAGTAACAACCTCACCTGAAGCACCAGCACTTCCAGCTTGGTCAGGAAGCAACATCAGCGGCTCTACTTCTTCAGAAAGCTGAGGAGAGCCAGACGCGGAAGCTCAATCCTCACCTCCTTCTACAGATGTGTGGTGGAGTGCGTCTTGTGCTCCAGCATCAACGGGTGGCATGGAAGCTGCTCTGCTGCAGACAGGAAAGCTCTGCAGACAGTGGTGAAGGCTGCACTATTGGAGTCAGTCTCCCCACCACCACAGACACCTCCAGATGCAGGAAACGGGCCTCCTGCATCATGAAGGACCCCACTCACCCAGACTCACAAACTCCATCTAACAAGACGTTCACGCATGTTATCATCAACCCACCAAAATATCTCATCTCATCTCACATATACCGTTATATACATTTATAAATTGCTGCTATATTTATATTTTATATTCAAAATTTACATCTATTGTATAATACTTTTTATATATATTTAAATTTATTTTACATACTGTATATACATATGTATATTTTATATTATTAGTTTAGGGTGGCACGGTGGCTTAGTGGTTAGCACGTTCGCCTCTCAGCGCTAGGGATTCCCGGTTCGAATCCCCATCTGGGTGGAGTTTCCATGTTCTCCCCGTGTCCGCGTGGGTTTCCTCCGGGTTCTACGGTTTCCTCCCACAGTCCAAAAACATGGATCAAGTCAATTGAATTCTCCAAATTGCCCCATATAGAGTGTGTGTATGTGTGAGTGAGTGTGTGCCCAGTGATGGATTGGCTTCCTGTGCTGGGTGTATCTGCCCAGCGCCTGAAACGTTCTCCAATTTCCTAACCACTGAGCTACTAAGCCCTTCAAGAAGCCCTTAAACCTCTATAAGAATGGATGTGCTAAGGAGCGCATAAATGAACTAACCTGGCAACTTGGAGCTAAACTGAAGAAAGAAGATAAACGAGTCCCGAAACCAAAATTAAGTGAACTTGCCCAACCGCGGCAGAACCCCAAAAGCGGCAGCGCGCACTAACACGGCCAGAAGCCTGATGCAACTACAGATAATGATGACACTGGAAGGTGACGCGATCTCGCCGCTGAAACGCACTCGAGACGAACTATAAATAACAAAAGTAATGAAACATGTGACCGTGAAATCAGGTAAGACTAATAAACTACAAACCGCTACGAGTACGTATGCGCCCAAATGCACATAAACAAACAAACAAACAAACAAAAAATACATCATAAAAATACAAAAAATAGGCAAAGAAAGGTAACACAACTGACAGATGTCAACAGTCTCAGCAGCTGAAATAAATAATTTACAGCATATCTGTCATTGTACTTGCATTTGACTCCAATAGCAGCCAAAATTGTTGTCATGCACGGTGCAAAATACATCTAACTAGGTGAGGATTTTCCATTGCTCAACAATCTATTTTATTTTTACCTTTTTGCTGTTTGTGCAAGGAAGTTGCAAGTTTTACATGTTAGGTAAAGAACCAACATTATAAGTGCCTTTAATTTGTTCGGCTGTGTTCGGCTACCTGTTTATTCCTCTGACCTGTTTTGTACACAAGTTATTTTCTTTGCTAAATGTGTCACTTTTTGCATCAGATTATTTGGATTTTCCTATTTGATGTGGGTTAACACAAAAATATATACAGTTGTGCTCAAAAGTTTACATACACTGGCAGAATCTTTGCTTTTTGGCATTTATCAAAGTATATATAATAGCACTTTTTTCCCCAAATCTTTATTTGTATTGTTCCCTCGAACATCAATTACCGCTTGAAGCATTTTCTGGTATTTTCTTGTGGAAAAGGTTCTTTATTTTGTCAAATGTTAAAGCTGCCCATTCTTCTTGGCAAAAGGCCTCCATCCATCTATTATCTTCCACTTTATTGTCTACTAGGGTCGCAGGGGGGTTCCCCATGCCCATCCAGCGGAGAATGTTTCGGGCACTGGGTAGATACACCCAGAACAGGACGCCAATCTATCGCTTGGCTCATAGACACCTGTGACGATCAATAAACCGGAGCGCGTCGTTGACCAGGGCTTGAAATACCGCGGGGGCGTTTCTGAGACCGAAAGGAACCACGCGGTATTCGTAATGTCCACTAGGGGTGTTAAAGGCCGTCTTCCACTCATCCCCTTTACATATGCGAACCAGGATATAAGCATTGCGCAAGTTTAGCTTGGAAAAAATAGCAGCTCCCTGCAGAGACTCAAATACGGAGGATATAAGCGGCAGAGGGTATTTGTAGGGGACTGTGATGTTATTCAAACCCCTATAGTCAATGCAGGGCCGTAGGGTGCCGTCTTTCTTGGCTACGAAGAAAAAGCCGGCCCCTACAGGGGAGGTGGAAGGTCGGATCAACCCCGTGGCCAGACACTCGGTAATGTACTTCTCCATTGCCTCCCTCTCAGGGTGAGATAAGGGGTAAAGCCGACTGGATGGAAGAGGAGCACCGGGTAGCAGATCAATAGAACAGTCATAAGACCTATGAGGGGGAAGCTGACGGGCCCTGTCCTTGGAGAATACCTCACCCAGGTCATGGTAAACCTCCGGAATTAGAGAGAGATCCACCGCGGCGTGGTGGTCACCCTCAGGTGCAGTACTGGTGGGTACAGCTGGACGAAGGCAGGAAGAATGGCAGGGAACCCCCACGTGAGGACCCTAGCATGAACCCAATCCAAGTGGGGGTTATGAGTTTGTAACCAGGGGAAACCTAAGATGACTGGGGCATCGGGGGACTGAAATACCGAAAAACTTATCTCTTCCCTATGATTGCCGTCAATAAGCAGGCAGACAGGTTGGGTACGATGGGTAATGGGGGAGAGACGTCGGACGTCTAAGGCAACAGGGTGGAGAGGAGAGGACAATGGAGAAAGAGGTAAGCCCGTTTGCAGCACGAAGTCAATGTCGACCAGATTCTCCTCTGTCCCAGAATCTATGAGAACATTGACTGACTGGCTATGATCGGGCAGTAGGAACACTGCGGGTAGGCAAAGGCAACGAGATTGGGGCTTAAGGGTAGGACTCGACAGGACCCCAAACTTCACTGTCGAGTCAACCCTTTTGGCCGAACTGGGCAATCCTTGACCTGGTGGTTAGTATCGCCGCAATAGAAACAGCGGCCCTGTTCCCTACGGATAGCACGTTCATCTGGGGACCCTAGCTGCATCGGTTCAGGCTCGGTGGAAGGTTCGGGGGGAGGAGTGGTCCTCGGTGGGACCGTGGGGACCCTAGGCGAGGTAGGGGTGCGTGCGGTGTCGCGGAGTAACCGTTCACGGCGTCGCTCGTTAATGTGACCATTGAGACGGATGGCGAGGTCGATATGTTCCTGGAGTGTTTGAGGACAGTCACGGATGGCTAGTTCGTCGTGGACGCGATCATTGAGCGCGTGCCTAAATACGCCGCGCAGCGAACGCTCGCACCACCCCGATTCCGACGCCAGGGTTTGAAACTCAACCACGAATTCAGCTACCGAGCGCATACCCTGACAAACCGAAAGTAACCAGCTGTCAATATCATCGGTGTAAACGGGACGGTTGAATACCCCGCGGAAACGTTCTATGAACGAGGCATGAGGTAGCGAGCAGTGAAACGCCTCCCTGCGTGGCCTCCGCCCATTTCAACGCGCGGCCGCGCAATAGCCCGATTATGAACGGAATTTTATGCGCATCTGAGGGGAAGCAGGATGGCCGTATACCAAAGTACAATTCACACTGGAAAAGGAAACCCCTGCATTTCTGTAGGTCCCCGTCATACGGATCTGGGTGTACCGCGGCTCCGTCGGAGCGCAGGGACGGCGAAGTAGACGGGTTGGGTACCTGATTCATGGAGAATGCATTCGAGGACGCGCTGGCGTGTCTGGGAGCGGGGAGGTGAGAAGCTGGTAGTGTCGCGACCATAGGAACAACGCGTGGTGTAAAACGCTGAAGGAACGCACAGAACGCTGAGCTGGCGGCGTGACGTTGCAGCAACGTGGTGTTGACGTCAGCGGGCCGTGTTCCAAACCGCAGGTTCCACCGGATTGAAGTGAGACTCGGGCAGGTATCGCAGCAGTATACAGAGCTGCACACACAAACACAGGACAGGGCAAGTCCAGAGCAAAACACAAACATACAAGGCTGGCGTAGCGAGACGAGGCATGACGTGGACAGGAGCCAAAGAGGACGAGGCGAGACACAAGGTGAGCACAAGACCTTTTGGCGACGAGAGACGGGACGGGGTGCCTAAAATAGAGTACGTGATTACGTCCAGGTGGACACAATTACGAGGCGTGATACCCAACACACCCACACCACGTGACAACACATAACAGACACCCACACAAACACACTCTATATGGGGTAATTTGGAGAACTCAATTGACCTCGATCCATGTTTTTGGACTGTGGGAGAACTCGGAGGAAACCCACGCGGACACAGGGAGAACATGGAAACTCCACCCAGATTGGGATTCAAACCGGGAATCCCTAATGCTGAGGGGCGAACGTGCTAACTACTAAGCCACCGTGCCACCCTTGCAAAAGGCCTCCAGTTTCTGTAAATTCCTGGGCTGTCTTGCATGAACTGCTCACTTGTGATATCCTCAGAGTGGCTTAATGTTAGTGACATCAGGAGACTGAGAAGGCTGCTCCAGAACCTTTACTTTGTTTTGCAGTAGCCAGTGACGGGTCGACTTGGCCAAATTTCAAGTCCCATGTGCAGCTTCCAGACTGATAAATGCAAATTTGCCTCCAGAATTTGCTGATAACACGCTGCATTCATCTTTCCTTGAAATTTGACCAAGTTTCCTGTGCCTTTGTAGCTCACACATTCCCAAAACTTCAGCAATCCACTTCCGTGCTTTAGAGTAGGAATGGTGTTCCTTTCTTCATAGGCCTTGATGACACCTCTCCAAATGTAATGTTATGATTGTGGCCAAAAAGTTCAATATTGGTCTCATCGCTCCATATTACCTTAGACCAGAAGTTTTGAGACTTGTTGTGTCTGTGCTGTTTGGCGTTTTGTAGGTGAGATACTTTCTGGCATTTGAGTAGTAAAAGCTTTCGTCTGGCGACTCGACCATGCGGCCCTTTTTTCTTTAAGTCCCTCCTTATTTTGCATCTTGAAACAGTCAAACCGCTAGTTTTCAGAGAGGCCTGTATTTTAGATGATATTTCTGGATTTTTCTTTGCCTCCCGAACAATTTTCCTGACAGTTGAGGCCGAAATTTTTGTTGGTATACCTGACCGTTTTTACAGAGCCCCCGATGCACACACACTGATTACAAGCAAACAGGTCACAGGTGAGGATGTTACCTTAAGAAGCCAATCAAACACTTTTGTGTCAACTTCTGTGCATGTTACCAAAATAACCAAGGTATGTAAACTTTTGATCAGGGTCATTTGGATGTTTTTGGTTGTCATTATGATTTAAAAAGAGAAATCACGTTTGACAATAAATGGCTTTACCCAACCACTAACCTTGAGTGAAAAAATAGTTTTTGTTATCATTCATATTCTCTGAAAAAATGCCAAGAAAGCAGAAATTCTGCTGGGCAATATAAACTTTTGAGCACAACTGTGTAGTTTCATTGTCATGTTACCTCCAGGAGGCATTAAAGAGACAAATAAAACAACAACAAAAAAAAAACTAATTTAGTCACAAACGTAAATGAACTAAATGATATCTTAACAATATTCTAACATCTTAGAATCGGACAAACAAGTATTCTGACTCAAGTTCAGAGTGAACAAGACCAAAGACACTATCTGAGGTACAGGATTCAGATTCACTTTTAGAGTCGACAAAGCAAAAGCTGAAAAACTGCAGAGAGGGGAATATGATGCAGTAAAAATCAAGAGGAAACTTGTTCACATATGCAAATGCACAGTCAAATGATATCATTAACAAACAAATAAATTAATGAAGAAAAACAATTACACTGGTAGAAAGAAGGAATGAAGTACAATATAATGTTAAAAGAGAATTAAGGAACCATAAGTATGTTAGAACGTAGAGCACTAAAAACTGTTGCACTACAACAACATGTTAGCCATGTTAACTAACCAAAGGACAAATGCCGGAATAACAAATAATCCAACTCATCAATAAAAAGAAAATGTAAAACTAAATAGGCAAATGAAAACAACCTTGAGTGCCTTATTGCTTTTATAAAAGTTATAAAACACTATGTAAAAAGTGTTTTTTAATCCATAAATGTTCATTTCACCACCTAAGAAAGATGACTTGTTCCAATGCTACAACTACAGTGTACAATGTAATCACAATACCACATACCATTTAACCAATATAAACCATTTATCATATTGCTATAATATACTCAATAATGTGATATTGCACTAACACATTACGATTTTCGACTATCTTAATCTGGTTAGTACAAATAATTCAAACACATCTGTATAGTTTTATTAACTTCAATGATTACCTGTTATATGATTTGTGTACACTTTGTCACGTCCATGCAAGGCACTAAAGAATATCAACAAGGTGTTTAGAATAAGTCGCTTTCATTGCACTATATATCGGGCCAAGCTTAGAGCTCGAAAAGTCATTAACATCGAGAAAAGAAAATCCAATCTAGGTACTCTGGTAACACAAACTAATACCTATATGCTCATTATTAGGGGAAGTTTTATTAGAAATTTATTAGCAGTAAGGAAGTGTAGGTGTTAGTTCTTAGGTGAAGATTGGTGGTTGTTTTTTTACTACTGTATTTATTTATCTGTTTTACTTGAATTCTTTTCTATATTTTTGAGTACTTTTTTTCATTTTACAACTTACTATGTATGTACTGTATGTGGCAATATTTGCAGTGGCGGCCATGCATTTCACACATCTGCATTCTGAAAATGCAGTATTAAAGGCTGTTGCATCAATAAATTCAACACTCACCAAAGATCATGATTAAGTCCTGATTATTTGTACACAAAATCCATCCTCCTTTTTTCCTTTTTAATTATTTCCATGGCGGCACGGTGGCTTAGTGGTTAGCACGTTTGCCTCTCAGCACTAGGGATTCCCGGTTCGAATCCCCATCTGGGTGGAGTTTACATGTTCTTCTCGTGTTCGCGTGGGTTTCCTCCTGGTTCTCCGGTTTCCTCCCACAGTCCAAAAACATGGATCAAGTCAATTGAGTTCTCCAAATTGCCCCATATAGAGTGTATTTGTGTGAGTGAGTGAGTGCCCAGCGATAGATTGGCGCCCTGTCCTGGGTGTATCTGCCCAGCGCCTGAGACGTTCTCCCCTGGATGGGCATGGGGATCCCCACCGCAACCCTAATAGAGGATAAAGCGGAAGATAATGAATGAATGAATTATTTCCATTAAGAACTTCTTTTCTATCCATCAAAGCTAATGCTGAAAGTCGAGTCTTATTTCTGTAACAAAGTTTTAATAGGCCGAAAATGTCTGCTCATCAAAAGTAGTCCTCAATCAGAGGGTGTAAATATTTAAAACCTGGCAACCAATGATGCTGAAATGTGATTGGTTAAATGCCTTAATAAGAAAATACACACCTGGAAGCAGGGCAATTGGGGAAAATGGTATGAAAGGAAGTGGACAGACCATTTATAATTATTTAATTTCATTCGTGGACAAAGTATAATTAGTATCAGTCTGTGATTCAGATGTATTTAGACCTACAGAAAAGGCCTTGATGGCCTTGACACCCTGCCACTGTATATCTTCTTGTATTTTGCAGAAACAACCAAGTTTAAGTCTTATCTAATCTAATCTATTCTAATATATACACCCACCTGGCATGACATTATGTCCACTAACAAGTGTTGTGAATAACACTGACCTTCACACTCACAGCATGTCACCTAAATCATGGCTAAACCTTTTATGTTAGTGAACTATTACTGGTCCAGCAATGTCTCTAAGGTATTTATAAGCATGAATGTGTGTCTGATTCACTTATATCAGTGTAATATCGTTTACATATACAGTGGGTTGCAAAAGTATTCATACCCATTGAACTTTTCCATATATTGTCACATTACAACCACAAACATAAATATATTTAACTGGAATTTAATGTGAAAGACCAACACAAAGTGGTATACAATTGTGAAGTGGAAGGACAATTATACATGAATCAACATTTTTTTTACAAATAAAAAACTGAAAAGTGCGACGTGCAAAAGTATTCAGCCCCCCTGAGTCAATACTTTGTGGAGCCACCTTTTGCTGCAATTACAGCTGCAAGTCTTTTAGGGTATGTCTCCACCAGCTTTGCACATCTAGTGACTGAAATTCTTGCCCATTCCTCCTTGCAAAACAGCTCAAGCTCAGTCAGATTGGATGGAGAGCGTTTGTGAACAGCAGTTTTGAGATCTTGCCACAAATTCTCAATTGGGTTTAGGTCTGGACTTTGACTGGGCCATTCTAACACATGAATATTCTTTTTTTTAAACCACTCCATTGTAGCTCTGGCTTTATGTTTAGGGTCGTTGTCTTGCTGGAAGGTGAACCTCCGCCCCAGTCTCAAATCTTTTGCTGACTCCAACAGGTTTTCTTCCAAGATTGCCCTGTATTTGGCTCCATCCATCTTCCCATCAACTTTGACCAACTTCCCGGTCCCTGCTGAAGAGAAGCACCCCCAGAGCATGATGCTGCCACCACCATATTTGACAGTGGGGATGGTGTTTTCAGAGTGATGTGCAGTGTTATTTCTCCGCCACACATAGCGTTTTGCATTGTGGCCAAAAAGTTCAATTTTGGTCTCGTCTGACCAAAGCACCTTCTTCCACATGTTTGCTGTGTCCTCAACATGGCTTCTGGCAAACTGCAAACGGGACTTCTTATGGTTTTCTTTTAACAATGGCTTTCTCCTTGCCACTCTTCCATAAAGACCACATTTGTGTAGTGCACGACTAATTGTTGTCCTGTGGACAGTTTCCCCCACCTGAGCTGTGGCTCTCTGCATTTCATCCAGAGTCACCATGGGCCTCTTGGCTGCCTCTCTGATCAGTGATCTCCTTTTCGGCCTGTAAGTTTAGGTGGACGGCCTTGTCTTGGCAGGTTTACTGTGGTGCCATACTCTTTCCATTTCCGGATGATGGATTGAACAGTGCTCCGTGAGATGTTCAAAGCTTTGGAAATCTTTTTATAACCTAAGCCTGCTTTAAACTTCTCCAAAACCATATTCCTAACCTGTCTGGTGTGTTCTTTGGACTTCATGATGCTGTTTGCTCCCCAATATTCTCTTAACCAACATCTGAGGCCGTCACGGAGCAGCTGTATTTGTACTGAGATTAGATTACACACAGGTGGACCCTTTTGAGTCATTAGCACTCATCAGGCAACTTCTGAATGCAATTGGTTGCACTCAGGGAAAAGGGGGCTGAATAATTTTGCACGTCGCACTTTTCAGTTTTTTAATTGTATAAAAAATGTTGATTCATGTATAATTTACCTTCCACTTCACAATTGTATACCACTTTGTGTTGGTCTTTCACATTAAATTCCAGTGAAATATATTTATGTTTGTGGTTGTAATGTGACAAAATATGGAAAAGTTCAAGGGGTATGAATACTTTTGCAACCCACTGTACACTAGGGGTGTAACAGTATGTTGCATTCTTCACAAACCGTTCAGTACGGGCCATATCATTGGGTACGCGCTTTTGCATACAGGATACAATTCAAGAAACAACAAAAAACACAAGGCAGGAACTAAAATTAAGAAGCAAGTTGTACTCTCAAGCTAAGTTGCAAGTTGAACCATAGCTGTGAACACTTCTAAGCATGGCATGCAATGTGTAGCTCAGTTAGGAGGTGGTGAATGATGAAGTGCATGAACATTTACAAATTTCAACACTAAACACAGGGAGGAAACAGCTTTTAAACATGCAAGGGATAGTCACGTGACAAGACACACAGCAGATCTTCACAAATAACAATAATACCAAGACCTAATAGGGGGCACTGATGTCCAGTCCGGCAGCAGTTACCTCCAGCAACCATTATAAATTATACATTACATACATTATAAATATTGTATTTTTTATATGTTAAAGGCTTCAAAAACCGTTCTCGTTATACGTACTTGTATAAACATTTAATATGCTATTAAACACTTTGTAAATTCTTAAACCTACAGCAATATATATATATATATATATATATATATATATATATATATATATATATATATATATATATATCTCGCTAATTGGCGAAAACTCTGATACAGAATTACTACTGTTACTGGTGTTCGTATGTGTAGTATGTGTAGTACGTATGTGTAGTACGTGTGTACTACGTTTTCAGGGTTTCTCGGTTGCGTTTCCGTTCGGTTTGTTTGTTTTGTTTATGTTTTATTTTTCTGCACGTTTCGCCCATGCTTTGGATTTTTGGTTCCACTATTTCTATTTTAAAACTCTCTGTTGCTTACCTGGTCGCCTGGCTCGCATACGGCTGCATTAGCTCGGCGCTAACCCCGCCATTAGCTGTTTCTCCGCGCCGATAGCAATCCGCTCCGCGCCGCCAGTGTGTTGCTCCGTGCTGTGAGCAATCCGCTCCGCAAGTCACTCCATGCCGTGCCGCCCCCTGATCCGTGCCACCAGTTATCCGTGCCGTGCTACCTGCACGCCTGGCAGTGTTAGGGCGATCGATTTGGGCTACGGGTTCCGGGCTGCGTTGGCTGTGTCCCGTCCCGAGCCATCCGTGATCCGCTCGGGTTGCGTCCGTAGCTCGGGTCCAACCTCGGTGTGCCCCGCCTCGGTAGACCAGGACTTGTTGTTATGTGGTGTTGCCGTGGTACTGGTCCTGTCCTTTTGTGTCCAGGAGGCGGAGAGGAAGGACGCTGGGAGTAAGAGCAAGGTCTCCAGGCAGGTACAAGGGGTCCTGTCCAGTGGTCTAAATGGAAGCAGTGGTCTCCTGGGACTCCCACTCTGGATCATCTACTCCCCGCTCAAGACCGTTTGCCCACCGCTCTGGACAGTTTGACCCCTGCTCTGGACAGTCTGCCCTCCGCTCTGGATAATGTGCCCTCCACTCTGGACTGTTTGCCCGCCGCACAGGAGATGTGAGACTCTTTTCCGGACACCCAGCCTAAGGACAACGACTGTGCTGCGTTCGCGTCCACTCGGGTCACCTCTGCGGTTGCGTCTAGTCGGATTACCTCTGCAGTCTCGTCTACCTCGGTTGCCCCTGCGGTCGCGCTCCCACCAGCGTCGGAGTCCGCGTTATCCTCTTCAGCACCTGAGTCCGCGGGAGTCTCTCCTGCGCCGAGCCCACAGGTATCGCCCTGAAAAGGCCACGTCGCCTCTCCGTCCTGAACAGGCTATGTCGCCTCCGCCCTATCAGCAGGCAACGTCGACCCTACGTCCTGAAGGGGTCATGTCGCCCCCGCGCTCTCAAAGGGTCTCGTCACCTCCGTGCCCTTAATAGGCCATGTCGCCCCCTGCGCTTTCAGCAGGTCACGTCGCCCCCACGTCCTCAAGGGGTCACGTCGCCTGCGCGACATTGATATGCCAGTTCGCCTCAGCGCTCTCAACAGGCTACGGTGCCCTCACATCCTGAAAAGGCCGCTTTGCCTCCGCATGTTTAAAAAGCCTCGTCGCTTTTGCCCCTTCAAAAAGTGTCGGCGCCACATGTGAGGCCACATTGCCTCCACACGCTTAAAAAGCCTTGTCGCTTTTAGTACCCTCAGAAGGCCACACCGCCTTTGTGCCCGCAAAGGGGCCTCCTCATCTTCCGTCGTGTCTTCATATGGCCCCGGAGGGACCTGGGCCCCCTTTTGTTTTTTACTTTTTTTCCCCGGGTGGCCATACCCCCCCGGTTGTTTTGGGGGGGGGTAATATGTCAGGTTTGGGAGTGCTAGGCCACTCCCCCCTGATTTCTGACTTCGAGTTTTGGCCGTTCGGGGCTCCCGTAGGTAGGGCCCATCCCCGAAACCTGGGATTGGGTCCTACCTAGTCACATGCGGCCTGCTGACTACACTTAAGGAGCGCATGCTCCCTGAGTCAGGAGGCCAGCATTACTATTGTTACTGGTGTTCGTATGTGTACTACGTTTTCAGGGTTTCTCAGTTGCGTTTCCGTTCGGTTTGTTTGTTTTGTTTATGTTTTATTTTTCTGCCCGTTTTGCCCATGCTTTGGATTTTCGGTCCCACTATTTCTATATTAAAACTCTCTGTTGCTTACCTGGTCGCCTTGCTCGATCTTTCGTTCCGCGAATACCTCACCCTGTGCAGAGAAGCGCAGTGCCTCTGTTGGATGGACGGTGCTTTAAGTGCTGGACAGTAAACTCCTTCACGTACTGCATTCGTACTGAACCATGAGGTCCATACCACAGTGTGAACCAAACCAAACCGTTACACCCCTAATATACACCTGTTGGATTTATTGGGCAGCCAGTAATCAGAGAACATTTTAATGTGTTATGAGCATGGGAAAAAAAGTATAAGGATTTAATTCTGAAAAGAGGCCAATTGTGTTAACTGTAAGAATAGGTCAGAGATTCTCCAAACACAGCAGTTTTTCCTGATGGCTGCAGCCTTTTTCATCAGAATAATTATCCTGCCACAAAGCAAAAGTGTTTCATGAAATGGTCTAAGGCAACGTTTCTCAATTGGTGTGTCGAGACCAGAAAGTGGATCACGGATACGTTTTGGGTGAGTTGCGGACAGCTTGTAAAAAGTATATACTGTAGGCCCAGTGTTTTTGTTCACTTCAGATATGGATTTGCTGTTAATTTCAGATTCAATAGATTCAATAGGAGTGCTCTCACATGACGTGTAACTGGTTTTCTCCATAACTACTGACTTGCGTTCTCATTTGTAAGTCACTTTGGATAAAAGCGTCTGCTAAATGATTAAATGTGAATGCAATGACCCGAACAAATCTCATTGTCCCCATAAAGTTTCCCTTGTGAAGTAAAAGTTTTGAAAATGGACACCTGATCACTAAACAATCTGTACATGGCTTTCCTACACTGTTTATGCTGCCTGGCCACTGAAGAAGGATGAATCCCCCACTGAGCCTGCTTTGTGACAATGTAATATTGTAAAAAAAAAAGAAAACACTATATAAATGAATTTACTTAACTTGAAAGTGAAGTTGATGCTCCATCTTGGGGCCCAAAAAAGATTTCAGAGTCTAAAAGCACGATTAAGATGAAGAGGAAAGTCATTAAAACATACGAAAGAGTCATAAACATTTACGTAAAATCACAGTCCATGCTAAGTTCCAAAGATTGAAGATATCAAATCTATTATTAATGTGGATCAATCAGAAGCAAGACACGTGTCAGATGCCCACAGCATTCCCGATGCCATTGTAAACACCATCCATTTACCGGGTACCCTTCTCTTCCAAAAGTTGACGATGGCTAACCAAAAGCATGAACAACTAAAATAAAAAAGAAAAGAACAGACAAAAACAAAAGACAAACTAAAAAACAAAAAAAAAATGCTAACTATGTTAATGTGGAGAACATGCCAAACTTCCAAAGGGTGACAGTGGCTAATCAAAAGGTCGAACAACTGAAATAAAAAGGAAAAAAAAAAAACTATGCTAATGTGGAGAACATGACAAACTTCAACTTCAAAGCTTACCAAAAGAATGAAAAAAGAGAATAAAACCTGCAAAGCTGAGTGAAAATCAACAAAAAACCTGCGAAAAAAATTTCAATGGAAGTCAATACGAAAAAAGGCTCCGAAAAAGGGGAGTGGCATGAAAACTGTACGCAAAATTGCTCCGAAAAGCAAAAGCAACCTAATTGGCTATAGGTTCTAAGACACCACCGAATTTCAGCGTTCTACGCCAAAAGCTGCTGGATGAGAAAGAGCTAAAAAATCGTGCAAGAATAATAAGAAGAAGATAATGAAGAACATGAAGTTGACTTTTTCCAAGCCAACTTAAAAAGTGCTTTTTTCATTAACTTTTTTTTTCACACAATTAGTCAAAGTATATATATACATCCATTGTTTTAGGCTTTATGGTCAACATAACTAAATATAAAGGCCCAAGATTAACACAGCAGTTGAAGATATCTTTGTGTGAATAATTCATCTGGAAGACAAGATAAGAAATGGTCTGCGAGGAAATTAGTACGGATTTAATAATATTCTTTCAGTGACTCTTGTGATGACATGACAGCATTTCAGTAGGTTAGGACAGGTTTAAAACTTAAAATCAGGTGATTCATTTGTGGTATCCTGATGTTGATTTTGATTGATCATTCTTAAAAACGTCATTGCTAATCTTCTGCTCTTCTTTTTTAGGTTATTCACAGATCACTGAGTTTTATGGCTAATCTAGGTTTTGATGCTCCCTTGTCTGTGTACATGGCATTCATCATATCTTGACAAGTGGAGTCCTTCAGACGACAAATAACCTTCAGTCAGAGGTGTGCAGTTATTTTGGATCTGTATCACAGTGAAGCATGAACACAGCAGGAGATGTATGGTGTCCTTGTTGACAGAGGGAATGTGCCCCTTTCTACTTTTTCTGAATAATCACTCCGGAAAGGTAGCTATGCTTTCGACAACTCAATCAGACTGTACTCCAGCTGTAAAGTGGCTAGGCTGATTTGATTGCCAATTTTATTGGATGTCCCACCTATAAATCAAAGCAATAGGGCTGGCTCTATGAACATGACCACTCGTCATTTGCCTTTAGCCTTGAACATATTGTTTCGGCAGCTGTGTGATTGGCAGTTGAAGTAAATCAAGCTTTGGAAATTTTTTTCCTTCACTAGCATAGTATAGAGTTAAATCATCCTGAAAATGGATGTCACCATGGTAAAGTGCTTCACCCATACCTTGATAAAGTCCGATCATCTTGTGTCAGTGTCAACATCTTTTTTTTTTAAAGTGGCTTTTTCTCATGACACTCAATTACTGACATTTTGGAGGGTTACATTGTATATGACCGTTAAAGTTCAACAGAACAACTAAAATTTAGTTCGCACATGAAACTTGTAAACAGTGTTGCTACACAAATTTTATTGGCACATTGCAAGCTTTAATGTTTACCTTATTAGATCATTTAGAGTGGTACAGACTAATTGATCTGGAACTGACACATAACCATTCTTTAGGAGCAACATACATCAAAAAGCCTTTCAGTGCAGAGAAACTAGTAAAATGGAACAGGAAAAGGTGTAAAGCCCACTCTTTTAATTGTTTTTGAGTGATTTTGTGCATGTTGTTTGACTAATATATATAGTTTTAACACAGACACACATAAATAAATATTAATTACTTATATATGGCTAAACTAAGGCAAAACTTCAAACAAAAGCGTTTTCATTTACTATTGCCTCCACACATGATGTCTGTCCACACGCTCCTGACATCAATTTTTAAAAATATAACCACCTGCATGTATCATCCCAACTGCCAAAGAACGTTTTCATATGAATTACCTCCATCTTCCAGGCCCTCATTAGATGTCAACATAGAAGTGACAAGTTTTTTAGCATTCAACAATTTTTTTTGCAGTGCTGAACATTGGCATTCTGATCCTGTTATAGTTGCTTCTTCCTCTTTGTACAACATCTTGCCTATCACAATTGAAAAAGCTTTTATTAGCTATTGCAGCAGACAACACTGTCTATATTTGCTGAGCAGCTTTTTTATGGTATTTTGCCCATTTATCTTAAGTGATGAGCCCAAATTCTTTCAGGTTGAAAGATCTCTATGCATTACCATGATCTATTCTCTTATATCAAGGTGCCATTTACTGTGATTAGGTTCTCTGGTCCATGGGTTGAAAAACACCCCAAAAGCATTAGGTTCCTCACCACCATGCTTGACAGTGGGCATAGTTATTTATATTTCTATTTTTTTCACCAAATTAATAATACAATTATTTTTTGTATTATCTGACCATTAAACTGTACACCAAAAGTCTTCTTTTTTGTCCAGATAAGCATTTGCACAGAGCAAGTGGGAATTTGTTTGTTATAGCACTTTCCTGACTACTGAGCAGCCAAAATGCACAGTTGCAGGTCATCAGTAAGCTACTTTGTCTTAGCCATGACTATCCATAAACAAACTGCAGAGAGTTTATGTTTTTCAGTTATTAAGTTGATTGAAACAGCTGTTTGTAATGAATCAGGGTAGTAAGGATGCTTTAAAACAACTTGAACTATTTGGAATGTTATATAACTTTGGGTTTTTTTGCATAGACTACGACAGTTTGCAAAGAGTATGAATATATTTTTTTATTTACACATTATTACATGTTCATTAAAACACATGTGCTGGACGATGGTATTTGCCTTGCAGCTCGTGGTCAAACTTTTCATCTTATAAAAGGCACGCACGTTCATCAGGTGGAGCTACATAATTAGGCGCGTCAAATATCTTCTACCAAAGTCCTTTGCCGATGGCTGTTTTCTCCCCCCACCACCGCGCTCCTACCACACTGATGCATTGGCTCTTTATACTGCATAATAACATGTTTTTATAGCCATGAAGTATTGACAGGTGGATTCATTCAAACTGAGAACAGATACTGCTATGCATATTTTACCTATATTTCCTTATTCATTATAATTTTGATTGTTAAGCATAAATAGCACAATTATAACTATATTCACTGAAATCAAAGGTGTGGAACTAAAAGGCCCTCTATTTAGATGTTTCTTCCAGCAATGTGTCAAACATAGGGATATTAATGATGCTAAGGGTGAAAATTACCATCTTAGCTACATCTAGCTGGTAAACAAGCCGGCCATTACAAAAGGGGATGATTTGAATCAACAAGGGTGAACAGATATGGAGACTCTATGCATTAGTGTTAATAGGAATAGATTATGGAGGGATTTCATGATGTGACCTTCAGTGGACTAATTGAAATAGTATATAGAGTCAGCAGTGGAGTAATCAAGTTAAACACAGAATCATAAATCATCATGCAAAGCGCTGTCACAACTAAACCATTAGCCGCCTGTTTCTTTTTTTTTCTCACACGCCCTCGTGGAAATATCTGCCACAGCAATCTGTAGGTTAATAGGAACAGAAATGGTATTTAAAGTCTATTTAGATCAAATGTACTGTGCGTCTGAAAGCAGGACTTACCTACCTGCTAATTTGCAGGTAATGTGGATTGATGTAGTTAGCGTTTGTCATGCTTCAGCTTAGCTGTTTCAGAAAGCTGAATAGAACCACATAGTTACCATATGTAGAAATGTGGGCCCCAAACTTGTGCAATGGCTTTTTATTTTTATGTAGGATTTATATATATCCTATATACAGTATATAGGCTTTTGTTTTATGTGTTTAATATTTAGGTTATTCCTGTCAATGAACAGCAAAAAAGTGTTGTATGCTGGTGTTCTGTCACAATTGAACTGAAGTGTAGTTGACATAAGATTGATAAATAAATCACAGTGAGATTATGTTCAAGTGCATTTAAAAATGAAACATAAACATAATGGTGAGCTTCCCTTGGTGTTGGTGGTGTAAAACAAGATATGGTAAGGTGTGAATATTCTATTATCACCTTTTTGTTTATCTGTCTAGAATTTTGAAAGGTCTTGCTGTCTTCCCAAACATCTGTAATAAACAATGTTCGTGTTAAATATATACAGTATGTATCTATTATTAGGATTGTATTAGCTCACCTGACTAAACTTTGTATAATGTTGTGCTTGCTGTGAAAATCTTATAAAGATGACTTTGTATCCCCAAATATTTTTTTTATTATTATTGAAGCAGGTTGTTCAATCCTATTTTTTTTTCTTATGAAAAACAGTAAAACTAATTCTGATTTTTATTTTTATTTTACAAACTTTTGTTACACTGTTGCATAAAAGATCTTGAAATATTGCTGCATTTAAATCAAAAACAACAACCACAAATATAAAATAAAAGAACAAAAACAATATAAAAATATTTAAATAGCATAAATAGTTTGTATTCCTATACAACTTAATCAAACCGATTTGTATAAAGGTGTTTAAAAAAACTTTTAGAACTTTCAAAACTTTCTATAAAAAGTCTAAAACATAACTGTTAAAAGAAGAACAGTAGTGTGCATGTATTTCAGAAAGAAAGTCATCGTTGTTTGCAGCTTGGGGATGACTGCCACCGCTCCCTGCAGTTTGTGGATGATCACATACATAATGGTATTGAAAAGGTTTTTAAAACAAATGGGACACAATTTAATTTATGATGTTAAATGACAAGCATATGGAAGCCCGTTTCCGTCCAAAAGAAAATAAAAAATTGGCACTAGAGAAAACTAAATTAAAAAGTTTGCCACAAGAGAATTAACTCCCTGTAGATAAAGGTGTAGATCTTAGGCTTGGCGGTGTTGGGTTGGTAGTCTGGGATGTGTGTGTTTTCTGGCATTTCACCTCTTCACCCACCTCATTATTAATAGGAGGTGTGGCACTGAAATGATGCTTTTCCTCAACTAAGTAGAATCTGCAGTATCTGCCTCTTTTATTTATACTGCTCTAGTCAGTTATGCCGGAGTCACATGCCGCACTGTGTCAATCAAATACTTTAATGATGTGCTTTATCAGCTCTAACTGCTTTTCTTGTCTGTTTCTTTTGAGGTGTGGCCGGTTTCCTGGAGGTGTAGTCAGATCTTCATCCATGGCTCTGCCGAAGCACTGCGGCTATGACAATTACTAGATGGAACCTGGATATTAAATGGACTGGCGGTCCTGCAGGGCCCCTTTAATAGACTCACATATAGTTTTCCAGCTGTTAGAGTTTTTCCGTTATGCGGTAAATACGGTCACCTGATCTCGACACAATCTGTACATGGCTGTCCTACACTGTTAATGCTGCCTGGCCACTCAAGGAGAATGAGTACGGCACTAAGCCTTGATCCTCCCAAGGTTTCTTCCTTAAAATAACAACATGACAGGGAGTTTATTTCTTCCCACTGTTGCTTTGGCTTGCTCTTTGAGGGTTTAAAGGCTTTTAACTCTGTAAAGCTGCTTTGTGACAATGTACTGTTGTAAAAATTGCTAAATAAATAAATTACTTTAACTTGAACTTAGAAAATATTGTGTGTGTTAATACCCACCCCTTGTTAAATTTTGCTGCCGAAACCCAGGACGGATGAGGACACAAGTGGTAGAGAACATCATGTGCAAGCTGTGTGTTCTCCAGCAAGGGTGTAGGCCCCAACCTAGGCTTTTGGATTTCGCAGAGAGCAAAGCGACGTGTGCAGGGCAAGCAGAGTTTCCAGCGACCGTGGTTGGAGTGTGAGTGGTAATCATGGGGAAATTGGGAGGCTTGGAAGGCACCTACCACCGTAGTGCTGGGACCTGCCACTTTTGCATTGGCATGAGAGGACAGAAGAATCTACGCTGACAGGGATGGCACACATACTACTGGTAAGATGTAAGGAGCTCACGGGCAAACTGGATTGGAGCCATGTGCATGAATGCAGAAAGACTCCCCTTTCTCTCTCTCCCTCTCTTTGCAGCAGGAACATTTCTTGGATGTGAGGGCGTCCAGAATCTGCAGTGTGGTGGTGCAGTGGCCCACTATCAGGGTTGATCAGGGAGATGGAGTACTGCACCTGATCCGGCTCCGTCTAATGACATGTGCAGCTTTATAAGCTGTGACATCATCGACTTTGCACTAGGTTTCTATAATCTAAATGATCATCTTAATCCATACACGGTCAAGGGGGATACAGCAATCCTTACAGCTGCCCCCCTCAAAAAAAAAATGCACAACAAAGGAGAAGCAATAGAAGGTTAAGGCCCCCGGCTCTACGTCAAGACTGGGGGACTGGGGGAAATGCCACTCGCAAAAAACAACCGTAATAAGTCTATTACAACCCCTACAAGGCATTCACACCAAGAACTGCTGAACCCATTGGAGACATGCTGGGTGCCAACAGAATCAAGAGGTACATACAGAACCAATAGAAGTGCATTGAGTGTGGCTTACTATTCTGGATGCGCTATCGGCGTTGACAAAATCACAAGTACAAAACACACCGAGGATACTATTAAAACCACTAGTGCGTGTTCAAAACCACTAGTCTGGACGCTTGCTTTTGCGTGGAACTTTATAGGGGAAGAGAAGTGAGCCTGGCTGAAAACATGCTTGGGATAGGAAAACGATGGGCATTTACAAAAAATATAGAAGATTCTGATTGGAAATGGTGGAGGACGTAGAACTAGTGGCCCTTACTGAACAATACTGTTCATCAGACCATAAAGGATTTACATTTGGTCATTTTAGCAGATGCTTTTATCCAAAGTGACTTACAAGTATCCCAACTTAATGTTTGGAGGCAGAACACAAGTTTATATACATAATTTCTGGAGCAATGGGGTACCTAATGAACCCACAAAAAAACAACCAATCCCTACCACAAATTACAGAAGGGGCAGAGTTAAGCAAAGGAGGCTAGGAGACCCTAGCCTCCTATAGTGCTAAAGCTACCCCTAAAGCTAACAGCAAGATTGACCAAAAACAAACCTAAAAGACTAGTGAAGCAAGTAGGGTACAACCTAGCTGGGAGCAAAATACAACCATAACATAAAGGAGGGAGAAGGAGAGCACATAGAAGGCCTAAGTAAACTAAAAAATATTGCTGGTTTCCATGTTAAATGGTAAGTACACAATAACCACAGGTGAGAGTAGAGTAGTTAATTCACAAAGAACAAGACAAAATGGCCAAAATGCATAATTAAACTAAACCTAACCAAAAAACAACCACAAAACCCGAGTACAAGACCAAGAGGATGCGGCAATCCTTACACATACACTCAGGGAGCAGGGGGGAATTTAAAGCAGGCAATTCACCTTAAATCCATATTTTTGGTCTGTAGTTGGAAACCGAGGAACTGGAAAAAAACACAAGCGAACCCGAATAGAACATGCAATCTTCATCCGCATCAGGATTTGAACCTGGATTCCCAGTGCTGAGATATAGACATGCTAACCATTATGCCACCTGAAGTATAATATACTTCTCATTAATTCAACTTGGTTTTATTTTCTTTTTATTTAAAGCTACTCACAGGTATTTCAACTCAATCCTACCTGGGTTAGCCATACCCTGGCACAATTAGGGTTAAGAGCCTGCTTAATGGTCCACAGTAAGAATTTTTGGTGGACTCGGGATTGACCAACCAGCCCTCAAATAGATAGGCCAGAAAACTAACCACTATGATACCATGTCCCTAATAAATTGGCTATAAGCAGAATATGTAGCATAACATACTGTATCTGTAGCAGACATCTGTTGTATTTTTTATTCTTTGATGATCCAACAGATCCCTCGAACAAAGAAAATGGGTGGTTGGGCAGTTTACAACATCTTTATTAATGTACAAGTACACTTTCAGCAAATAGCTGTTTAATTGCTGCAAAGTGAATAGATTGGATACTTAACAGTCAGTTAGTGTCACTAAAATGTCTTTCACAGAACAGTAGCCAGCAAACTACTCAGACTCTGATAAGTGCCTGATATGGAATGCTTACAAGGCATTAATCACATAGCTGGGCCTAATTAAATGTGCTTAAAACGGGGCTTTTTTCCTAAATGTTGCTCAGGTATTGCAATAATTTTTGATCAACCAAGCCTGGAAGACAAATAATTAGAACTGTCACGCCATTTTGATGAGTGATGTCAGCACCTCGAAGTGACCTTCTCAGTGCTAATTAATTTTCATTCAGGGAAAAAAAGACCCTGTTGCTGCATATTATTAATTGAGTTAATGAAAAGATGCGCCTGATAAATTTTTGTTGATAATACTTGTCATTTCAAGCAGCACTGGTAATAATTTTCTGGGGTTTTGTTTTAGTATTTTCTAAGTTGATCTAAAACAATTTTGTAGTGATTAATACATTCTTGAACCTTGCATTAACTGGATGCTCAGTCCATCCTGCAATAATTAGCAATGTGAGATGTCTTTTTTACTGTCTGACACATAGTGATAGAGTTGGTGTGTGCCAATTGCTGTTGTAATATCATCCCTTTAAATACTTTTTTTTTTATCAGTTTTAAAGACACAGTGGTAAGATTTATAAAGGCCTTAAACATTCATTCATTCATTATCTCCCGCTTTATCCTCTATTAGGGTTGCGGTGGGGTTCCCCATGCCCATCCAGGGGAGAACATTTCGGGCGCTGGGCAGATAGACCCAGGACAGGGCGCCAATCCATCGCTGGGCACAAACTCACTCACACACACACACTCTACATGGGGCAATTTGGAGAATTCAGTTGACTTGATCCATGTTTTTGGACTGTGGGAGGAAACCGGAGAACCCGGAGGAAACCCTAGCGCTGAGAGGCGAACGTGCTAACCACTAAGCCACCGTGCCGCCGGCCTTAAACACATATCCTTAATTTCCTTTCAGGAGATTTCAATGGTGATTGATACTTACAGAAATTCTAGGGTTCAGCATAGGTGTCTCAAAAAAAAGAAAAAACTCCACTCTTCGAAGGGCTGTAAGTATATGATAAGGTAGAGCGTAAAAATTCAATCTAGGAAATCCATTCAAAACTGATAATGCTAAGTGCAGTCACATAAAGATTTACTTCATCTGCAATGTTTTCACAGTCATCAGTGAAATGCAAGATGTCATTAAGCTGGTACAAATGTGTCACTTAATGAGCATACTGACAATTAGTGCTATTCATGATATAAAAAATTTATTGTGGTGATCCAATCATGACATTTTGGTAAAACAATATTAAAAAAACTGCAATTTTACTATGAGCATCAACGCTTGAATTTACTGTGCTTAAAATAATCAAATATTTAATCAAGGCCACTAAATATGATTCTTTATTGAAGTATTACAACACACCAGCATTGTACGTTGTGTTAGGAGAAAGACAAACACTACATTACTACATAAGAACCTTATTTCATCTGTGAAACATGGTATAAACATGGTCGTATAATAGTTTGGACCTTTTTGCTGCATTTTAAATAGAATGGCTTGAAATCATCAGGACATTTGTCCATGAACTGAATATAAAGTGGGTCACGCAGCAAGACAACTTTAAGCACACAAGTAGTTCTACCAAAAAAATGATTAATAAGAGAATAATGTTAATGTTTTAGAATGGCCAATCCTGACCAAAGATGAACATTTAATGTAAAACCCTCTAACATCCCACAATTTAAGCTTTATTGTACAAAAGAATGAGCTAAAAAATATCCAAACTGATGTGCAGTACTGATCAACATTTGTCAGAAATGTTGCAGTGATTGCTGCACAGAGGGGTTACACCAGAGTGATAAGCCTCATTTATACTCCCTCTGCGTACGGAAATGTGTGCTTGCGCTTCATGCGATATAACAGTTACTGCCCACATACTTCCTTGCGTCAGCTCCGTTGATATCGTTGTTGAACACTACATCCATTAGAGGGCAGTTTAGAGTAAAAATCAAACATGGCGACGGCGGAGGAACTTCTGATTTTGTACATACTGCAAAAACGACAAAAAAGGCAGCGTTCTAGACGGCGGTGATCTGTGAGGCCACTGAATAGGTCGCTACATTTGGATAGAGAATTTTATTCACTTGTCCGCCCAATGAGGGAAATTGATGACGAAAGTAATTTCCAATACTTTCCAACTCACACCTAATTCCTTTCCAATGTCCTCCCAGCTGTTTTGTAACAACTGTTTGTCCCTGTGCCCCGGCGAAGTAACATCACATAAATGATTAAAATTGCGCACAACCGGTCTTCAAAAAGTTCCGCCATGTTTTTCTTCTTCTTCGTGTACATATGGAAGTGGTTGCATCATGCACTGCCCCCACGGTTTCCAGTGGTATTGCTCCGTCCTGTCCGCATCCGGAAGCTTTCAGAAAACGTGCAAATTACGTACAAAATGAACGCAGAGTACGGACAAAAGGCTCCGACCGTATCCGTTTCCGTATTTAACGTTGAGCATAAATGAGCCTTTAGAGTTGGGTTGGCATCCCGTTGCCGGAGGAAACGAGAGAGAGAGAGGCGTGTCTTGAAAAGGTAAACACAAGTCTTTTATTTCCTCACAGCGGGATTCAGTTCAAACAAACGAAAAATAACCAGTTCAATAAACCAAATAAACTCAGATCTCCCCACCAGCCGAGGTATGCGGCGGCTCACGTCAGACGCCGGATGAGAGCGGCGTGGAATGCCGACGAGGGGGGGTGCGGGGGCATGCGCAGCGGAGAACCCGAAGTCCCACTATTCCTGAGGAGAACCATCCTGAAAAGAGGCAGCGTGTCAGCAAACCGGAGAACGTCGTCAGCCAGACACGCCAGAGCGAAAGCAGGATGGGTAGATCAGGAACAGACCGGGCAGCGGCGAGCTGCGCGCATGAGCATTGCGAACCAAAAAACTCTGCGCCGATGGATCCGGATAGGCGGCTTAAGAGGAGTCTGTCATCAGAGGATCCCACCTGCACCTAATAATCTGGAGAGGGTGATCTGTGATTATTAGGAATGGAATCAGGTGTGGAGATGGGTGTGTGCGGTGCGGAGCGTGCAGAAGAAGGAAGTGGGTGTGTCTGTGGAGTGGGTGTGTGCGGCGGAGCGGCCGAAAGAGCGGGGCGTGAACGGGAATGTGTAACATAACCCCCCCCCAGAAAAAGGCGGTCCCACCTGGGAACTGCTCCCTCGAGACCCAGTCCGTGGAACGCGGCTAGGCGGCCGAACCCTAGGTCGAGGAGCGGGGCGGTCGGGGTGATCTCGGTCCAACAGAGAGGACACGGTGTAGATGTTAGAGTCGCTCTCCTGCTGTGTCTCTCCATTGGACTCAGTCCAATTGGTATCAAGGGGACCTGGAACGAAAGGCTTAAGAAGGGAGACGTGAAAGGTCGGGTGCACCCGCAAATGGTGCGGGAGCTTAAGCCTGACCGTGACCTCATTAATAATGGCTTCAACCCGGTATGGTCCCAAAAACCGGGGAAGGAGTTTACGTGTCCCCCGACGACACCGGATGTCTCGAGTACTGAGCCACACCATGTCACCTACTCTGTAAAGAAGAGTGTCACCCCGAGAGCGATCTGCGAAGCGTTTGTATCTCCGGATTACTGCTTCGACCCGATGGTGGACCTGAGCCCAGACCTCCTCGCTGCGCTGGAACCAGGCGTCCACTGCTGGCGCTTCCGACTCCTCCCCGTTCCAGGGCGCAAAGGGTGGTTGGTATCCCAACACGCACTGAAAAGGGGTGAGGTCGGTGGCCGAGTTGCGCAGCGAGTTCTGGGCGATCTCCGCCCAGGGGAGGTACCGCGACCAATCTGATGGATTGCGGTGAGCAAAAATCCGGAGGAACTTATTTGTCTCCTGGTGCGAGCGTTCACAAGCCCCATTAGTCTGGGGGTGGAACCCCGATGAGAGACTGACGGAGGACCCCAGCTTCTCACAAAACGCCTTCCAAACGGCTGACGTAAACTGAGGACCTCTGTCGGAAAGAATAACCTCCGGGATCCCAAAGGAGTGAACACCCTCGAAAACAGGAGTTCGGCCGTCGTAGAGGATAGTAGTAAAGCCGAAGTCTAGTGCGATGTGGGCCCATGGCCGCTCCGGCACTGGCAACGGGCACAGCTTGCCCGCTGGAAGCTCTGAACTGAACGTCCGCCTGCATGGACTCCCACCAGTACCTCCGTTGGACAAGCTGGATGGTACGAAGAACGCCCGGATGACCAGTGCACAGAGAAGAATGGGCCCACGTAATAATACGGGCGTGGAAAGGGACAGGGACATATGTCCTATCCACAGGACAGTTAGGTGGAACCGTGACGGTGCGCAGCGCCTCCTGAATTTGGGTGTCAACCTCCCAGCAGATTGCACCCAGAAACTTGCTTGCGGGAATAATGGACGACACAAGTTCCGGATCGGACTGCGAGGAACCGTGAAGTCTAGATAGCGCGTCAGCCTGGTTGTTCTCTGAACCTGGTCGGAAAGAGATTTGCAAATCAAACTGGTTAAAAAAGAGTGCCCACTGTGCCTGACGCGCGTTGAGGCGCCGCGCACTCTTAACATATTCAAGATTTTTATGATCCGTGAAAATGAGCACGGGAAGGGTGGACCCCATGAGCCAGTGTCTCCACTCCTCCAGGGCCAATTTGATGGCCAGAAGCTCTCGGTCCCCGATCCCGTAATTGCACTCGGCCTGCAGGAACTTGCGGCAGAAGTAAGCTATGGGGCGCGCTTGCGCTAACCCCTCTGTGGACTGGGATAACACCGCGCCCAAACCACTACAGGAGGCGTCCACCGGGGCGTTGGTGAGACCAAAAGGCATCACCCGGTGTTCGTAGTGCCCCGAGGTGGTAATGAAGGGGGTCTTCCACTCGTCTCCCTTCCTAATCCTAACTAAATTATAAGTGTTCCGAAGGTCTAATTTGGAGAATACGCGCACCCCATGCAACTGTTCGAGGTTCGATGGGATGAGTGAAAACGGGTACGGGTAGCGTTTGGTAGCCTTGTTAAGTTCCCGAAAATCTATACAGGGGCGCAACTCCCCTCCCTGTTTGGGAACGAAAAAGAACCCTGACGCTGCCGGCGACTTAGTTGGACAGATGAAGCCCTTACATAATGCATCCTCAATGTAGTCTTGCATTGCCTTGGTCTCGGCAGCAGAAAGGGGGTTGGGGCACGCGTGCGGTAATTATTGTAATAACAATAGCACAGTCATAATGGCAATGGGGGGGCAGTGTGTCAGCACACGACTTGCTAAAGACTTGGGCGAGATCTCTGTATACCTCGGGTACCTGAGGCAGGAGCTGGAACTCCGGTGACACCTTGGAAGCCGAGCACAGCTGACGAGGGGGATGTTGAGTGCAGCTCTGTCGACACCGAGAGGACCACGACCGCACCCGCAGCTCTTCCCAGGAGATAACTGGGTCGTGCCGCCTCAGCCAGGGCAACCCTAAAATGATGGGGACAGAGGGAGAGGAGATAATGAAGATTTTAATCTCCTCGGAATGATCCTCTCTGATCCCCATCCGGAGAAGGGGAGTAGAGCTCTTGGCCCCTCCTGAGGACAAAGGGCTGCCGTCCACGGCCTGGATAGCAAAAGTGGTCTCGAGCGGAACCTCAGGAATGCCCCACCGACGACAGAAACCTCAGTCAATAAAATTGCCGTCCTCTCCGGAATCCACCAGCGCAGCAGCCGTCCGAGATGCACCTGAAAAATAAAACAGGTTTTAAATACAAGGCCTGCCGACACACTACCTTAGATAATCTTACCGCGACGGAGTAACGAATGGGTGGAGATCGACCACGACGGTCGGGGCGGATCTCACAGTCCTGTAAGGAGTGCCTAGGACTCTCACAGTAGACGCAGAGCCCAAGACGGATCCGACGGTGATGTTCTTGGGGGGTCAGCCGGGAACGATCCAGCTGCATGGGCTCGGGGTCCTGAGCCCGCGGCGGTGGTGGTGAGGCGGAGTCCCTCTGACCTGATGAACCAGCGGAATGACGGACGGGGTTGCTCACCAGCCGAACCGTGGTGAGATGCTGCTCCATCAGGACGGTCGGGCGGATTAGTTTGTCCAAGGAGGCCCCGAAGTTGCGTCCGGCGATCTCTCACGCTGCAGCTCCCGGCGCAGACCCTCCCGGAAAATCACTGTGCGGACAGAACTGCTCCATCCGGTCCGAGCGGCCAGCACCCGGAACTCCAGAGCGTACTCGGACACCGATCGGGATCCCTGGCGTAACCGGTATAGTTGTGTGCCCACCTCCTCTCCCTCCAGGGGGTGGGCGAAGGCGGTGCGGAACGCCTGATGGAATGCGGCGAAAGACCGGCATTCGGGACCCTGTGCCTCTCAGATGGCGGTAGCCCACTCGCTTGCTTTGCCCAATGGGCACAATGCATCAGAAAAGAACGGCATTTACCCGGCTTCCGTCAAAGCGTTCAGGTTCCGACAGGTTGTAAGGGGCAGAGGTGGGTGGGGGAGGCACATCGGTGTCCTGCTGGAGCGCTGATTGTGGAGAGAGCAGTCCCGCGGCTCCTGGAGCAGAGCCGCCGCGCTCCAGCTCGGTGAGACGGCCCATCAGGGCCTGGATTGCTCGGGTCATCTCACCTAGACCACTCTGGAGTTCCACCAAGGTGCGTCCTTGCGCCTGCAGGGTCTCCTCAGTCGGCTCCATCCTCGTTGTATGTTCTTTGGGCAGAGTTTTATGTTAAAAACGTAAACACAAGTCTTTTATTTCCTCACAGCGGGATTCAGTTCAAACAAACGAAAAATAACCAGTTCAATAAACCAAATAAACTCAGATCTCCCCACCAGCCGAGGTATGCGGCGGCTCACGTCAGACGCCGGATGAGAGCGGCGTGGACTGCCGACGAGGGGGGGTGCGGGGGCGTGCGCAGCGGAGAACCCGAAGTCCCACTATTCCTGAGGAGAACGATCCTGAAAAGAGGCAGCGTGTCAGCAGACAACGTCAGAGAACGTCGTCAGCCGGACACGCCAGAGCGAAAGCAGGATGGGTAGATCAGGAACAGACCGGGCAGCGGCGAGCTGCGCGCATGAGTGTTGCGAACCAAAAAACTCTGCGCCGATGGATCCGGATAGGCGGCTTAAGAGGAGTCTGTCATCAGAGGATCACACCTGCACCTAATAATCTGGAGAGGGTGATTTGTGATTATTAGGAACGGAATCAAGTGTGGAGATGGGTGTGTGCGTTGCGGAGCGTGCAGAAGAAGGAAGTGGATGTGTCTGTGGAGTGGGTGTGTGCGGCGGAGCGGCCGAAAGAGCGGGGCGTGAACGGGAATGTGTAACACTGAGTACAAAGATTTACATTCTTTTGCACAAATGACCAAGTATAATATTGTGACGGGATATATATCGGCCGCCACGACAGCAATGTACTGTCTATATTACGAGTATCTTACATTGTACATTGTTATATTTAACAATATAATACAATGTATCTTCCATTAACTTTATTTTATTTTCCATACATTTCCATTATTTCTGTTGTTAACAAGAGATCTCATCCCACCAACGCAACAGCTAAATTTAGCAAGCGCGCTGGTTCATTCATTCATTTATTATCTTCTGACATGGGGAGAGCATGGAAACTCCACCCAGATGGGGATTCGAACCGGGAATCCCTAGTGCTGAGAAGTGAACGTGCTAACCACTAATCCACTGTGCCGCCAGCGCGCTGGGTTTTACGCTATATTACTTTCAGTAAACAAACCGTTACTATAACGCACTGTTTATTGTTAGATGTTCAAGAAACGTCTCGGAGATGCAGGTTGTTCCAAATAGATTTTAATGCAATTTACTGAATAGACAGCCAAGTGTACAGGAAAAATCATCAATGGCAGGCAACCACGATTAATGAGAGAGCTCTGAATTCTCAAAGATCCCGCTTCAGAATATAAAACTTAGGTGGGCTGTCCTTGTTCTGTGTGGGTGAGTGTGAATGGACCTTCCATATATGGTGGGGAGCCCACAGTCTCACTAATACTTTTAACAAATGCTACCTGCCCCTAAGTCTATATTTTCACAAGTCACCCTGCCACCAGACATTTAACTCTTTCTCAAGCTCATTCGACAAATGGTCATTCCTACAATTATACACGCTCATCCCACACCTGGTCATGCCCTCTGTTCCCTGCAGCCACTCAGCAGTTGTTTAAACTTTGTGAATTAGTAAATGTCATTACAAAAATAAAGCATTACGAAGTATAAAAAAAACCTTACAAATGCAATGCAATTCATGTCTTTTTATGTTCAATAAATTCCAACAGTCCCCCTTTCACACCCTATAAGGGTGTGACCATATTTACTAAAGTTTTACTAAAAAGCGTGTGTCATATTTTTTATGTGCGGGTGACTGAGGTTACTGAAATGTCTCTGTTTCTTAAAGCTTCTTTTTTTCCTCCGTGCCAAGTCCAGTGCATGTCAGTATATTTCTAAGCAATTAACCTAATATTTGATAACATGTGATCTTTTATGAAAATATGCGGTGTATGTGATAGAGCATAGTTGATCTTCTTGATCTTGAAGTCAGTCCGTCTCCTACCAGAACATTCCTCGTCTATGATCTTCGCAAAACTTGTGATTATGTGACTTATAGAAAAAAATTTTAAAAAATTTGTACAGGATTTTCAGTTGAGTAATAAGTTTATTTAGACTAAAGTTTTATTTATACCTTTTATGAGCCAGATTAACTTTTGTGATGTTAGTCCTACGCCGTAGCATGAGATCAACATAAAAATCCAAATAATTTTAACCTCAGTGTGTTTTATTTAATTATTCTGAATTTTACACCGCTTCTAATTGATCTTTAATTAACTTCCCCAATCGTGAAGGTTCAGGAGCACACTGTAAAATATCAGGTTGCCCATTTTTTTAACCTTTAACTTTGAATATGTATGATATATGTTCCTGACTTTTCTTGTAAACTTTAATCCCCACCCAGCTCCCTGGAGTGATGGCCTTGTTTACTTTAGCCTGTGTCAGATTATGTCCTCCTTTTGTCGATGTTTATTACCAAGAGGTGACACCTAGCCATGTGTGCAGTTTTACGAAAGTGGTGGCTAGAGCTGCCATTACTGTTGTACATCAAAACAAAAACTTTAGTATTTTAAAAACATTTAGCCACCCCCTTTTTTAAAACAAAACATTCAGATTAAAGTGGCATGTGTAATTAATCTAGAAGTAAATTATTCAAGGGGTATAGGAATCTGGAAGAGTAATGTTATCAGCTAAAGTGATCCTGTTGATTTTCTATGGTCTACTATGAACTATGAACTATGGTCTACCCCTCATTGCCTGTGGATCAAATTCAAAGGATATGATGGTCACACAACACATTAGCGTCAAAAAATTATCACCAAGATTGTCCTCCGTTCTCTGCCAATCTGTAATACTTTGGAAAAAATCAAACAAGCAGGGGTTATTTTTTATTTATTTTAAACTGCGTTAAACTGCACTGTGTAATGGTCTCACGACCAAGTGAGGCGGATCCGCTACTCGGAGACAACGAGCTGAACGCAGGTACAGTCAACAGTGGTGTTTATTAGATCCAAGCACGACAAACACAAAGCACAAGACAAGGAGAGGGTGAGGCGAGGGGTGATGACGTCAACGGAAGTAATGCAAACGAACAGGGTACCGGAACGGAGTGCACTAGGCGGCGAGACGAACAGCACAGAGACAGGCATGAACAGGAACACGGGACGAGGTAACCAGGACTAGGAAAACGCGGACGGGCTAGTAGTGTCAAGGCAGGCAAACGGTGTGGCACGAGACAAACTGGCGGTGAGGGTCGGGCGTGTAGGGTATTTATAATAAAATGGTGACTGTTACCAGGTGCGCGTGATTACGGGGGTGTGACACAAAACCCAACCCACACCACGTGAACAAAACAAACCGTGACATTACCCCCCCCCTCAACGGGTGCCTCCCGGCGCCCTAAATGGCTTGTCCGGGAAGCGGCGGTGGAAATCGTCAATGAGGGATGGGTCCAGGATGGCCGCCCAGGGAACCCAGGAGCGCTCCTCCGGGCCGTACCCCTTCCAGTCCACTAGGAACTGGATTCCCCGGCCACGGCGTCGGGAGTCCAGCAGTCGGTGGACCGTGTAGGCGGGCTGTCCATCAATCAGGCGGGGGGCTGGGGCTTGGCGGGGTGGGGGGTTGAGCACGACGGGCTTGACATGGGAGATGTGGAAGGTGGGGTGGATGCGCATAGATCGGGGTAGCTGAAGACGGACGGCAGTAGGGTTGATGATGCGGGAGATGGGGAAGGGGCCGATGTAACGGGGACAAAGTTTCCGGGAGTCGGTCCTGAGGGGAATGTTCTTGCTGGACAGCCACACGAGTTGCCCCACCTTGTAACTGGGGGCCAGGCGGCGCCTCCTGTTGGCCGCGGCGGCGTAGGTAGACTGGGCTTGACGGAGTGCTATTAAAGTGTTCTTCCAGGTGCGGTGGCAGCGGCGGATGTGCAGGTTCACCGAAGGCACGCAGGTCTCGCTCTGGTCCTCGGGAAACAGGGGGGGTTGGTAGCCCAGTGCTACCTCAAAAGGCGATTTCCCCGTGGCGGAGCTGCGCAAGGTGTTGATCGCGTATTCGACCCACGCAAGGTTCTCGCTCCAGCGCTCCGGGTGTTGGGCAGACATGCAGCGCAGGGTGGTCTCCACCACTTGGTTGGCCCTCTCAGCTTGCCCATTGGCTTGTGGATGACCCCCGACGTCAGCGACACTGCGGTCCCGAAGAATTTGTGGAAAGCTCTCCACACCTGGGAAATGAACTGGGGTCCCCGGTCCGAGACGATGTCCATGGGGATGCCAAATATCCTAAATACCTGCTCAAAACAGATCCTGGCAGTCTCTAGGGCAGAAGGAAGCTTGGCCAGAGCAATTAGACGTACCGACTTGGAGAAGCGGTCTATTATGGTGAGTATAATGGAGTTACCTCTGGAGTTGGGTAGGCCGGTTATGAAGTCCAGAGCGATGTGGGACCAGGGACGCCCAGGTATGGAGAGCGGCTGAAGCAGTCCGGCGGGGGGCTGATGCGACGCCTTGTTACGGGCGCAGGTGGTACAAGCGGCGACGAACTGTCGGACGTCGGCTGCCAAGGTGGGCCACCAGAACTGGCGCCGGATGAGTTCCTCCATGCGTGCTCCCCCAGGGTGGCCGGCCCAGCGACTCTCATGCCCCCACTTGAGTACTGCGGTGCGAGCGGCGGAGGGCACGAAGGTCCGGTTGTGAGGACCCAGCCCAGGGTCCGGATCCTTCGTTAGCTCGCTTCGTTAGCTCAATGATGCGCCGGATCTCCCAAGACACACCTGCAATGACACGGCTGGGGGGGAGAATCGGGTCAGTGCTGGGTTCCTCCTTACCGTCTGAGAAGAGGCGTGATAAGGCATCGGGCTTGGCGTTTCTAGTGCCGGGACGATAGGACACTACGAATTGGAACCGACCAAAGAACAAGGCCCACCGAGCCTGACGGGAGTTCAGGCGCTTGGCCGACTGAATGTAGGCCAGGTTCTTGTGGTCGGTCCAAACCACGAACGGCTGGGCTGCCCCCTCCAGCGAGTGTCGCCATTCCTCCAACGCGAGCTTCACCGCCAAAAGCTCACGATTCCCCACGTCATAATTCCTCTCCGCTGCAGTCAGCTTCCTGGAGAAGAAAGCACACGGGTGAAGCCTACCTTCCTCCGACTTCTGGGAGAGAACGGCCCCCACTCCGGCGCCCGACGCGTCGACCTCCACAATAAACTGCTTGGACGGGTCCGGTTGGATTAGGATGGGGGCCGTGGTGAACCGGTCTTTCAGGATGTCCATGGCGTCTTGGGCCTCCTGGGCCCAATGAAATTTCACCTTAGTGGAGGTGAGAGCGGTGAGTGAGGCTGTGATGCTGCTGTAGTTGCCGATGAACCGCCGATAGAAGTTGGCGAACCCCAGGAAGCGCTGTAGCTCAGTCCTTGAAGAAGGGGTTGGCCAGTCGGTGATGGCCCTCACCTTCTCGGGGTCCGGTCGCACAGCTCCCGGTGAGAGGATGAACCCCAGGAAGGGCACAGAGCGCTGGTGGAAACTGCACTTTTCGGCTTTTGCGAATAGGCGGTTCTGCAGCAAGCGGTTCAGGACAAGTCGCACGTGCCGGGTGTGCTCGCCGGGTGTCCTGGAGAAGATCAGGATGTCGTCCAGATAAACGAAGACGAATCTGTCCAGGAAGTCCCGCAACACATCATTCACCAAGGACTGGAACACGGCCGGGGCGTTCTTGAGGCCGAAGGGGACCACGCGGTATTCGTAGTGGCCGCTGGGGGTGTTGAATGCCGTCTTCCATTCGTCCCCCTTCCTTATACGGACGAGATGGTAGGCGTTCCGCAGGTCCAGCTTGGTGAAGATGGTCGCTCCCTGCAAAGACTCAAATACAGATGATTTCAAAGGCAGAGGGTATTTGTAGGGGACCGTGATGGCATTTAGTCCCCTGTAGTCTATGCAGGGACGTAGGGTGCCGTCCTTCTTGGCGACAAAGAAGAACCTGGCCCCTACGGGGGAGGTCGAGGGTTGAATCAGTCCGGTGGCGAGACACTCCGACACGTACCTCTCCATAGCCTCCCTCTCCAGGCGGGATAGTGGGTAGATCCGGCTGGACGGAAGAGGAGCCCCAGGCAGGAGGTCGATGGCGCAGTCGTAGACCCTGTGAGGCGGGAGCTGGCATGCCTTGTCCTTACTGAAGACCTCCCCAAGGTCATGGTACTCCTTGGGCACCGAGGAGAGGTCCACAGGGCCAGGGCTGGTTGAGACCGGAGGGTTGCAGGAGGCGGCGGCGGCGAGCAGACAAGACGAGTGGCATCCTGTTCCACAGGCCAGGGTGTAGAGAGGATTCGCTAGGGGAGAAACAGTCAGACCACAGCGATTAGCAAACCCCACGTCTATCAGATTCTCCTCTGCCCCAGAATCTAATAGCACGTTTACGGTCACCTGTTTCTCCTGGATGGTGAGTACCGCCGGTAAGCTGAGGCGCTGTGCTTGGTGTTGTAGTGGGGAACTCGAGTTGAACCCCAAGTCCAACTGCAGCGTCAGGTCTCTTAGGACGCACCGTGCAGTCACGTAGCTGGTGGTCCCCTCCACCACAATAGAAGCAGAGCCCCTGGTCCTTGCGACGGTTCTGGACTTCAGGGGCCAGGGCGGCACATCCCAGCTGCATCGGTTCGACCCCTTCCGACTGTTCGGGCTGGGGGAAGTCCCTTGACGGTGTCGGTGATGCACGGGACGAAGCGGTGGTGCGGACTTGGCGTTCATGGTAACGCAGGTTCATACGTCCGTCAATACGTATGGCGAGGTTAATAAGATCTTGGAGAGAGTTCGGGCGATCACGGGTACAGAGTGCATCCCGCATGCGGTCACTGAGTGCGTGGCGGAACACGCCGCGGAGCGAGCGCTCACACCATCCCGACTCTGCGGCGAGGGTCTGAAACTCCACAGCAAACTCAGCCACAGAACGAGCCCCTTGTCGTAACGTGAGTATACGCGTCTCAATGTCCTCTGAATAGTCCGGCCGATCAAATACCGCACGAAATCTCTCCAAGAACGAGGAAAACGAGGAGCCCAGGGGTGACGTCAGTTCCTGTGCCACCTCCGCCCAGCTGAGCGCGCGTCCACGTAGCAAACCGATGACGAACGCGATCTTATGGGCGTCCGTGGGGAAGCACGTGGGACGGATGTTGAAATACAGCTGGCACTGGAATATAAACCCCCGACAACATTGGAGCTCCCCCCCATAAGGCTCCGGGGGAACAGCGGCACCGTCGTACTGTGGGGCAACCGCGGGCGGCGGGTTCAGTACCTGACTCGGAGGTGTGGTCACCGGTGCTGGCGCTGCGGGAGGCGCGGAGAGCGCAGTCTGCAGCTGGAGGGATAACTGGCTCACCAGATCCGCCAGTTCCTCCTGGCGACTATACAGCAGCTCTAGCCATGAGTCGGGCTGCTGTCCGGCTGGTGGTGGTGATGCCGGCTTCGCTCCGACAGTGCGTCGCTCCGAGGGATCCATGTTGGCCAGTTTGTAATGTAATGGTCTCACGACCAAGCGAGGCGGATCCGCTACTCGGAGACAACGAGCTGAACGCAGGTACAGTCAACAGTGGTGTTTATTAGATCCAAGCACGACAAACACAAAGCACAGGATGAGGAGAGGGTGAGGCGAGGGGTGATGACGTCAACGGAAGTAATGCAAACGAACAGGGTACCGGAACGGAGTGCACTAGGCGGCGAGATGAACAGCACAGAGACAGGCATGAACAGAAACACGGGACGAGGTAACCAGGTCTAGGAAAACGCGGACGGGCTAGTAGTGTCAAGGCAGGCAAACGGTGTGGCACGAGACAAACTGGCGGTGAGGGTCGGACGTGTAGGGTATTTATAATAAAATGGTGACTGTTCCCAGGTGCGCGTGATTACGGGGGCGTGACACAAAACCCAACCCACACCACGTGAACAAAACAAACCGTGACACACTGTCAGTTCCGTCCACTAGAACCTTCAAATTTACTTGTTTGGTTAGTAAAGTTAAAGTTATTTTCATGGAAATCACAAAGCATAGTTTAAATATGTTAAATGTAAAATTTAATAATTGAGCCGCCTTTAATGCACAACCTGGAAAAAATAAAACCTTCATCAACCAATTTATAAAAAAAAAAAACAATTTATAAAAAAAATTTATACAATGCTGCAAAAAAGTTATAATATTAATAATTCGTGTTATAATGTGTCTTGGCAAAACTTCTCTCTCATGTGGAAAAAATATAAATATTATCCATAATTTTGTCCTCATTAGGTAATGTCAGTCAGTCCAGTCTAGTCTAGTTTATTATCAGTCAAAATTCTCAGGAATGGTGCTCCTTTATGCTTCGTGATTATAAATATTTTAATGAGCCCTAAACTATACTCAACAACAGTAAAACCACACTACAACCAATTCAAATACCACACACAACTGCCTTCTTTTCAAACAGCAATAAATTAATCAGACCCCCTAACTCTACACTCCTGTGACCTCATAAACAGACTCACATGCACCCATACACACAGAATGTTAAAACAGATAAGAACAGAGTGCAGCCAGAACCTATGAGAAATGTGCTTAATTAAATTGCCTATTTAATTTAGAATTGTTAAACAAATACTAGTATTTTTATAGCCAAATATATTAAGTTATTTATTTATTTACCTGGCGGCACGGTGGCTCAGTGGTTAGCACGTTCGCCTCTCAGCACTAGGGATTGCTGGTTCGAATCCCCATCTGGGTGGAGTTTCCATGTACTCCCCGTGTCCGCATGGGTTTCCTCTGGGTTCTCCGGTTTCCTCCCACAGTCCAAAAACATGGATCAAGTCAATTGAATTCTCCAAATTGCCCCATATAGAGTGTGTATGTGCCCAGTGAGTGTGCCCAGCGATGGATTGGTGCCCTGTCCTGGGTCTAACATTCTCCCCTGGATGGGCATGGGAAACCCCACCGCGACCCTAAAAGAGGAAAAAGCGGGAGATAATGAATGAATGAATTTATTTACCTTTTTTATTAATATTTTAAAACCTAAATGCCATTAATTAATTTGTGTAACATATGACCTTACTGCTGGCAGAAGTTCTGGTTCAGACAGGCTGGGTATTTAAACAGTTGGTCACAGACAGACTGATGGACTGGTGAATTGGAAAGCACTCTTGATCCTCAGAAACTGACCATATTCCTAGTGCCGGCATCTCCCTGATCTGGGCAAGTCTGGGATCAACAGAACCTCACCCGTCTATGGTCGAGCACGCCCTCACTTTTCGCTAGAGATTCTCACACCCCATCATAATGTCTTTTCAGAGCATATTGCTTGACTCTGACATGCCCTGACATGTTCACCATTATTGAACTGAGTAAATGCTTTATTGAAGCAGTAAACATTTTGTCTTTCACACATTATTACACCACTTGGAGAGGTCACATCCAGATTTTGTCAGGGATTTTCATGTCTGAAAATCCTTCTCCAGTGCTTGCTGATGTCATGCTAACGGAGGAAACGCAGGAAGCGTGATGTTTTCAGCAAACAAAATAGTCTTTATTGCAATAGAAATAGAACGTTAGACGTTGGTTGTGACATCACCGCTCTTCGGAATCCCCGGGAGACCAGATGAGGAGACGGTAAGGAATGCGGTCAGGTGAACACGTAGGAAATGGAGTCCTGGATCACAGGACTCCTGTGATCCAGGACTCCTCTGCTCACAGGTAAACTGTCCTAGAAAACACCAACGGGCAGAACCGGATTGCAGCAGCAAGAGGTGAGTACGAGGCGCGAGCCAAACAAACAGACACACCATTAGCGCTAGCACGTAACCAGAAAACTCTGCACTGGTGGATCCGGGAAGCCGACCTAAATAGCAGCTCCCGCTGATGAGGTGCACCAGGATCTAATAATCTGGAGAGGGAGAACAGTGATTGGTGGATGTCGCCGAAGGTGTAGCAGTGGGTGTGTGTGGCGGTGAGGTAGGATGATGATGTAAAAGTGGAAGTGGGTGTGTGTGACAGCTGATCATTAAACAGCAATGCTCTTTCAGAGGTGGCCTATATAATCTCTCTGCTGATGGGAAAAGCTCTGGCATTGGCCACCATTTTAGAGGGTCAGCTCCTCAGGGGAGCCAAGGCTTTTACATAAACTCAGGTGTATCTGGCAGTTTCGTTGACGTGAGACTGATTCAAGCATGAGCCATTATTGAGCCAAATGGCACACTCTCCCTTTGTTGGACCAATTACCCACAATACCTGGTCTCCCCAGCACTTGTTAATTTCAGGTTTCATATGGTTAGAGAGAGTTTGCGCTCATTGATGCTGCGAGGCCATTACTGTCAGGAACAGCTACCCATTGCCATTGATGTCAACAGGGATTAAGGTTCTGAAACAAGTAACCACTTTCACTGGACCTGTGCAGTCATAAAAACTGTTTAGCTACCAGAAAAATTTAAACCTGTGCTTGGCAGAGTGCCTCTTCAATCTGTAACTAAAGCGCTCAGTAGTAAGCTGTGCATTAGCAGCAAATTCAGGATGTCATACTAGAAGCTGCCCACAACATACTAAAGTTACCCACAACACCACAATGTTCACAAAGGCTTTTCTCTCAGTAGAGTCAAAGGGCCATAAAATAACAGAAGAAAAAACCTGCAAAGAAAAATGTAGACACACCCTTCATTATTTATTCGATTGATGAGTGCATGCCTCTTTTTAACAGTAGTTCCTTGTAAGTCATGTAGCCGAATTGACAACAGTATAAACATCAACCCTCATGAATGCTGCATTTTTCTCCTTCTTGGAGAGTTTAGATTTCACAATTTTTATAATTTCATTTATTGGAGAGAACCAGAATGTTGTTAGCAGTTGGAGAAGGAAATAAAGGTTTGGGATGGGCCTTTGGCTTAAAGGTTCGCTCTATGCACCTCCTTTTTAGCCTGTTATCTAGGCAAATGGTAAAAGCAGTTCATTCTTTTAACAGTGAGGGGACCTCACTGCTTGTCAAATTGTCTTTTAATTCATCATTTAGAGCTTTCAGGAACACAAAAATAAGAGGCCCCATAAGGTGAAGGTGGGTGTACCAGCAGCCAAATGCCTGTTCCAATACCGTCTCTCCATGTGGCCACAGATGAAGGAAATATTGAGGCTGCACCTACCCAATCACGGTGACAGAGCACAGTGTTTCACTTCTGTTATACTTACCAATTGCAGTTGCCTAATGTGCAAGCTTCACATATATAATATACTGTACGTACATTGAGGGGTATTTTATTGTTGAAAAAACAGCATTGTAACCTGAAGGTCCCTGGTGTGATTCCCAGTCACACCAATACCATGGTACCTCTTGGGCACCTAACCACTTTATCAAAATTTGCTAGTGGCCAAAAAAATGCTTTCATAACCAATTGACTTGTTTTTCTAGAACTTTGTTAACTTGACCAGTACCACCATGCCAAAGGCCATTCTTGATTTTACTTCACTGGCACAGTGAAGTTCCTCTACCAAATGTCAGCAATCCAAAGATTGTTATCTTTTTTATCAACCCTGAATCCTTGAAGCACTTTACAGAATGAAAAGCCTTTAAACCCCCAAAGTGCAAGCCAAAGCGACAGTGGCAAGAAAAAACTCCCTGTTATGTTGTTATTGAAGGATGAAACCTTGGGAGGACCAAGACTCAGTGGGGGACTCATCCTCCTTGAGCGGCCTGGCAGCAACAACAGTGTAGAACAGCCATGTACAAATATTTAACAAATGTAAAAACTCTAACAACTGGAAAACTATATGTGAGTCCATTAAGTGGGTCCTGCATGTGGTCGCCAGTCCAATTAATATTCAGGTTCCATCCATTATTCGTTGGCAGAGCCATGGATGAAGATCTGACTACACATGGGTGAATGGGGTTATGATACCTCTAGAATTACTCAGGCAACGGCTGGTGTATAGATCCCGAAGGTTTGGGAGCTGAACCCTGGTGATGTGCTGTGCTGTTCACACTACCCTCTGCAGGGATTTCCACTTGAGAGCAGTACCATTTCCATACCAGGTGGTAATGCTTCCTGTCAGGACACTTTCCATGGTACAGCTGTCGAAAGTCTGGGGTTCAGACAAAACCTACTCAGTCGTCTGAGAAAGTAGAGGCATTGTTGGGCCTTCTTTACCACCCGTGTGGTGTGTTCTGTCCATGTCAGATCCTCGCTGAATTAAACACAGAGGAACTTGAAGCTGCTGACCTTTTCCACTGCAGTCCCATTGATGGAGATCGGCGATTACCCTAAATTTAACAATTTTCATATCGGTTCAAACCCCGAATCAACACGCTCTGAGTGTGTGAAATATAGCAGGAACAAACTTTATAATTAGAGAAAATTTAGGAAAAAAGGCAGTAACCATTAATAATAACCTTAAAACTATGCTCGGAAGACTTTAGCTCCTTCAAACATCGGCGTGGCAGATCAGAGGGCAGTGGACAATGGAAAAGCGAAACACCGCCCTCACCCACTTGGAGCAGGACTCCTACGTCCATATGCTCTTTGTGGACTTCACATCTGCATTCAACACGAGGATCCCTCAGACCCTGACCAATAAACTGTCGCTACTTGGACTGAGCTCCTCCCTCTGTAACTGGGTCCTGGACTTCCTGACCAACAGGCCGCAGTCTGTGAAGATCCACAACACCACCTCCTCCACGAAAACCCTCAGCATCGGTTCCCCTCAGGGCTGTGTGTTGAGCCTTCTCCTGTTTACACTGTTAACATATGACTGCTCACCTATCCATCTGAGCTGTCATATTGTGAAGTTTGCAGATGACACAGCAGTGGTTGGATGCATCACATACAGTGATGAGTCAATTTGCAGACTGGAGGTGGAACACCTGGAGGGTTGGTGCAGAAAGAACAACCTCTGCATCAACATTAAGAAAACAAAAAAAAATTATTGTGGACTTCAGAAGGAGCAAATATGCCCACACCCCTCTACACGTCGGGGGATCTGCAGTGGAAGTGGTCTCCAGCTACAGGTACTTCAGGAGTAACAACCTCACTTGAAACAGCTCTACTTCCTCAGACGGCTGAGGAGAGCGAGACTCGGGAGCTTAGTCCTCATCTCCTTTTATAGATGTGTGGTGGAGAGCGTCTTGTGTTCCAGCATTAATGTGTGGCATGGAAGCTGCTCTGCTGCACTCAGGAAAGCTCTGCAGAGGGTGGTGAAGGCTGCACAGAGGACTATTTGCGTCAGTCTCCCCATCACCAGACATCTACACCTCCAGATGCAGGAAAAGTGCCTCCTTCATAGCAGAAGCTGTTAGACCCACAAACTCCATCTAACGACAGTCATTTCCACAACACGTTATCATTTGACACCAAAATACCTCATCATCTACCTCATCTTACATGTACCGTATATACTCATATACATAGTTTCTGCTACATCTCACATTTTATATGCGGCTATATTTATACTCTATATTTATATTTCTAATATATATCTAATATAATATATTATATATTTATATATTTATATTAATATATTTATATATATTTTTATATATTTTTTTATATATTTTTTTATATATTAAAAAAAATATTATATACATATAATTATACAGGCACAGTGGCTTAGTGGTTAGCACGTCTGCCTCTCAGCACTAGGGATTCCCGGTCCGAATCCCCATCTGGGTGGAGTTTCCATGTTCTTCCCGTGTCCGTGTGGGTTTCCTGCGTGTTCTCCAGTTTCCTCCCACAGTCCAAAAACATGGATCAAGTCAATTGAATTCTCCAAATTGCCCCATATAGAGTGTGTATGTGTCTGTGTGAGTGAGTGATTGAGTGAGTGAGTGTGTGCCCAGCAATAGATTGGCACCCTGTCCTGGGTGTATCTGCCCAGCGCCCGAAACATTATCCCCTGGATGGGCATGGGGAACCCTAATATAGGATAAAGCGGAAGATAATGGATGGATGGATATAATAATATTCATTCATTCATTATCTTCCGCTTCATCCTATATTAGGGTCGGGGTTTCCCCATGCCCATCCAGGGGAGAACGTTTCGGGCGCTGGGCAGATACACCCAGGACAGGGCGCCAATCTATCGCTGGGCAGGATATAATAATATATTATATTTATAGTTTAATATTCTATATTATATTTATAGTTGTATATTTGATATTACATATATTCATAGTTGTATAGTTGTATATATTACATATCTATACTGTATTTGTATTTCATTTTCTTCTTTAAATTTTAAATTTAAGCTCTAACTTTAAAAGAACAGGGTAAACGGGGTGCGTGAGCCATAATTTAATTTTTGTCCCATGTACAACATGTGATATAAATAATAATAAAACTTTCTTGAATCTTGAATCTTGAAGTCCAAGATCAACTCCTTGGTCTTGCTGACATTTAGAGAGAGGTTATTCTCCGGGCACCAGTTTTCCAGGGTGTTAACCTCCTCTCTTTAGGCTGATTCGTCGTTATTGGAAATCAGGCCTATGATCGTTGTGTCGTCTGCAAACTTGATGATGACATTGGAACTGTCTCTGGCTGTACAGTCGTGGGTATACAGGAAGTACAGAAGCGGGCTCCAGTGTTGAGGGTCAGTGCGGCGGATGTAATGTTGCCCATTCTAACCACCTGCCTCCGGTCTGTCAAGAAGTTCAGAATCTAGCCGCACAGTGAACTGTTCAGACTTAGATCCTGGAGCTTCACCATAAGCCTAGAGGGAACGATGGTGTTGAATGCTTAACTGTAGTCCACAAACAGCATTCTCACATAAGTACTCCTCTTGTCTAGATGGGAGAGGGCCGTGTGCAGGGTCAGGGCGATTGCATTATCAGTCTATCTGTTCTGTCTGTATGCAAACTGTAGTGGGTCCAAGGTATCAGGCAATGAGGTACAGCTGAGTATTTGCTTGTGATTGAGGTTAGGTCTAGAGTGGTTCAGACAGGTAGTGCTGGCTGTCTTTGGAACTGGAACAATAATGGCCTGTTTGAAGCATGCAGGCACAACCAAGAGAGAGAGAGTAAGTTGTTATAAATGTCTGCATAAACACCTACTAATTCTTTATAGCAGACTTTAAGCACTCTCCCAGGTATGCCGTCTGGACCAACTGATTTGCGTGGATTTACTCGCTGGAAGGCTATATGCACGTCAGCTACGAAGATGGAAGGTGGATTGCAATCAGGTGGATGCGGTGGGCGGGACATTCGCCGGGGGCACAGCGTGATCTGCCTCGAACTGAGCGTAGAAGTGGTTCAGCTAGTCTGGTAGCACTGCGCTGGTGCTGGACAGAGTGTGAGGGTGTCTTTTATAGTTGGTGATTGCATTCAGCCCCTTCCACTATCTCTGGGTGTTGGTTGTGCTGAACTGTACATCCACTTTCTCTCAGTACCCACGTTTAGCCACCTTTATGGTCCTACGGAGAGTGTAGTTGGCTTGCATATACTCCTCTGTATTACCAGATCTAAAAGCAGCTCTGTGTGAGAGAATAGCAGACGTTACGTCGTGTGAAGCATGTGATATGCTGGAATAGTGCAGGACAAAAAGTTCTGAAATTTGTCTGATGAAAGTCCCCTGCAATAATGAGTACAGCATCCACTGATCATCTATTGGTTGATAGACATCGCGTTCGGGAGGCTACACGAGGCTGAGTCCGCTTGTGGGGGAATATACACAGCTGCTAAGCACAGACCCATGAACTCATGGGGTAGCCACACCGGCCGGCAGGATACGATCAGAAACTCCAGCTCCGGTGAACAGAAAGACTTGATGAAGTGTACATTTCTCTGATCGCACCAAGCATTATTAATCAGCAAACATACTCCACCTCCCTTGCTTTTCCTGGAGAGCTCTTTGGTTCAGTCAGCGCGGTGTAGAGAGAACCCCGTAGGTTCTATGACGTCCACGGATATCCAGGTTTCTATCAGCACCCCCGCAGGTAACCCAACATCAGCATGTTTATCCACAGTTGGTAATGCATACAGAGAAAGCCTTTGTAAAATTAATGAAACAGTAATGCAGTGCCTGGTTCCTTTCTCTTGCAGAAGTTTGTGATCTAATCCGGTGTGCCTCAAGACTACCCGCAAAAGGATCTTGCTAGCATGTGAGACCAGTTCAATGGTCTTGTTGTTCTTGCAATTGAGCAAGTTACCTTTCATAGGCAGTTGAATGAAGAATTGAAGTTTGAACCCTAGTATAGGATGAAGCGAAAGATATTGGATGGATGGATGGAAGTTTCCCCATATGCACAATAGCACTAACCGCTCTTGGTCACCAATTGCAGGTGTTGCTATCTGATATTAGCAACATGTTAAAATCTTAGGAACGAATCTTGCACAAGGTTCATCACAATTCTTATTGTTATCTTACTTCCCACCAACTGTATATTATTATTTTTCTATCATTGAACCATCAACAAGTGAGTGGTGTAGTAAAAAGTGGTGGTCCTGGTGCCAAAGAAAGATGAAGGACTTTGATTTTGTATTGATTTTTCTAAATTGAACTCTGTTTCGGCATTTGATCCTTACCTAATACCCAGGGCAGATGAACTAATTGTGAGACTGGGAAAAGCAAAGTACCTCTCAATCATTGACTTATGTAAAGGTTATTGTCAAGTTCCTTTGAATTGAAACGTCAAAGAGCTCACAGCGTTTTGGGTACCAACAGGCCTGAATCATTTTTCAGTGATGCCTTTTGGTCTGCATAAAGCTGAGGCAACGTTCCAAAGGCTCATGGACGAACTACTAAAAGGAACAGATGAGGTCGCTGCGGCCTACGTAGACGATGTTGTCGTCTTTAGTGTGACATAGAAGGAGCATGTGTGTCATCTCAACAAGGTACTTCAGAGAATCAGGAAAGCAGGACTTACTGTCAATCCAGCCAAGTGTAATCTAGCCAAGGGCTCAGTTTCGTATAAGGGATATGTTCCAAGTGGCGGAGTTACTCGTCCACAGGTTGACAAGGTGGAAGCAGTAAAGAAAAGTCCAGTGCCTAATACAACATGGTGAGATCCTTCCTAGGTTTGGTTGGCTGGTACCATCGTTTTATTCCCAATTTTTCAAAGAGTGCAGCAGTTTTAGCAGACTTAGTGAAAAAGGACACGCCAAATAGATTATCAGTCAGAAAAGGGTAGAGAGTCCTCTCTGGGTCAGGGATCAGAACTCACCCAACTCAAGTGGAGGAGTTTATGTATCTTGGGGACTTGTTCATGAGTAATGGTAAGATGCAACGTGCGCTGGGTAAGCACTGATGAGGACCCTATACCAGTCTGTTGTGGTGAAAAAGGAGCTAAGCCATAATTTTTACCATAATTTTTTTTCGATTTACCAGTCGATCTACGTTCCAACCCTCACCTATGGTCATGAGCTTTGGGTAATGACCGAAAGAAAAAGATTGCGAATACAAGCGGCCGAAATGGGTTTTCTCCGCAGTGTGGCTGGGCTCTCCCTTTGAGATAGGGTGAGAAGCTCGGTCATCCAGGAGAGACTCGGAGTAGAACTGCTACTCCTCCGCATCGAAAGGAGCCAGTTGCAGTGGTTCAGGCATCAGATAAGGATACCTCCTGAGTGCCTCCCTAGGGAGGCGTTTCAGGCAAGTCCAGCTGGGAGGAGACCCTGAGGAAGATCCAGGACACGCTGGAGGGATTATATCTCTCAGCTGGTCTGGGAGGCTAATTTAATTAATCATCACCAGCAGTGAATACCCAACTGTTGTATTTATGTTTTAATTACCTGTAATACTTACCGTTATCATTTGTTGGTATAAGGGTTTGGGGATTACTTACTCTCTTTGGGGTAGGCTGTTGTGCCCACAGCTTATTCTGGTGGGGGTGGTGGTGGTGAGATCAGTCCCAGAGAATAATTGTTTATTAATAATATAATGTAAAAGGCCGGTCAGCCAATTTTAAATGTCTACTTTTACCAACCTGTATGGGTATAGCTCACTCGAGGAGAATGGATCAGGAGAATGGACCATGGACCAGGTTAAGGGCTAGATCTATAAGAAGGATGGGAAGAGAAACTTCATGAAGGCTGGGAGAATGTACATGTTACTGCAAGGGGGCAGGTAATAGAGTTAGAGTTCAGTCTCATGACCCATTTTAGATTTTTTTTTCCAGTCTTTTGTTTGTATTTTTTCCACTGTGTTCAATAAATTTAAACACAAGTATGGGTTCCACTCCTTACTTTTTTGTTTTACGTTTTTGATGTTTGTTTTATTCAGTCCTGAGTTCCTTATTGCGTATCGGTGTTTTGTTAATTAATTGTGTTTGGCCATTGTTTGGCCATTGTTTGGACGTCAGGACGTCACTTCCTGCCACGCAGTCAGTGTGTAGATGCGTACGTGCGCTGTCTAGCTCTGTTAAGCTAAACTATGAAATTAAGTGTTATTTAGTTATTTAGTGTCATGCCCGCTTACCTCGACCTAAAGCGGCTGCACAGAAGGAGCGCAGAGCCGCAGCGCCTAACGCGCTGAAGGGAGCCAGGCACGCAGGTAGCAGAATAATGGAATTTATTTTAAAGGTGTGAGCACACCAAAAACACATGAGGTACAAAACGCGAGCGAACATAAAACTAACGACGTGGACGGAGACACTGGAAATAAATACAGCCGACACCCGACCACGTGCACAAAGCAAACCAATGAAAATAAATAAGTAATTAACTTAAACGACCATGAACGAAAGTTAATTAACTCAATGAAGAACAGAAGAACAGTTACAGTAGCCCAACCCCTACGGTCACGCAACGGGGGGACGCGACCAAGAAAAAAAAAACTGGCTGCGTGAGACAGTTGACGCCCTCTGCGGGGGAGGCGTGAAGAACACCCTCTGGCTGTGCGGTTCGGTGGGTGCCCTCTGCGGATGAGGCATGGGGTTTGCTCTCTGGCTGCATGTCGAGGTGGGCGCCCTCTGCGGATGAGGTGTGGAGAGCGCCCTCTGGCTGTGTGTTCAGGTGGTCGCCCTCTGGCTGCGTGGTCCGGTCGGCGCCCTCTGCGGACGAGACGTTGGAGACGGCATCTGGCTGCGTGGTCCGGTGGGCGCCCTCTGGCTCGGGGGCGGACGTCCCCTGGTGCTCGGGCTCAGCGGCGGATGGCCCCTGGTTCGTATAGGCAGGGTTCGTATAGGCAGAATATGCCCATACAGGTATCACTCGCCCGCCTCGTCATCGGAGATCTCGATCAGATCGAGACCCTACTCTGCGCAGAGCGACGCGTATCCACTCCTCCATAACCACTCATCATCAGAGTCTTACCACTCCGAAACCACAGCATTAGAGCCGGCTTTACGGCTCCGGGACGGCGGGCTGCGCATACTCGCACTCGCGGACACGACGGAGGGCACCGCGAGTACGAGGGTTTACGGCTCCCACAAAGAAAAATTAAAAAAACGCTTAGCTGGGCTCTGGACTCTCCAATTGATTGGCACGTTGTTTAGTCACGCTCGCTTACCTTGACCTAAAGTGGCTGCGCAGAAGGAGCACAGAACCACAGCGCCTAACGCGCTGAAGGGAGCCCGCAGGTGGCAGAATAACGGAATTTATTTTAAAGGTGTAAGCATGGAGCTTAGAAGACCGCGGGGGCCAAATCAGGATGCTGAGACAACAAGACTGTTTCCGAGTGCGACGGTGGCGCAGACGGGGTCGTTTCGGGGTGCGACGGCGCCCTTTCAGGGCGCGGAGATGGCAAGGACGCCAATTCAGGGCAGCAGTGGGCTCTGGCGCTTGAGGGACTACAGAGGGCAACTGACACGGAGAGGGGGGCAACTACTCAGAACGATGTAGTCTGTAGGCGGAGATTTGTTGCCAACAAAAAGTTTATTTAGCCACACACAAGGGAAAACTGTACTTAGGGGGATGAACACAGGTACTGCGGAGCTGTGGGCTGACGTCACGGCGTAGTCGGCGTCAGACGTCAGCGGGACCGTGTTCCAATCCGCAGGACGCACAGGGTGGAGTGTGGCTAATAAACCGGCAACAGCAGCAGGATGGTGCACTGCAATAAATAGAACATAAAACACAGAACAAACGAGACGAGTTGGAATGGAACGAGGCAAAAACAGGGCCAGGCAAAAACAAGGCGAGGCAGTGAATCGGAGAGGAAAGATGAGGGCCAGAGTGGACGAGGCGTAGCAAGGGCATGTGCACAAACCAAGACCATCTAGCCCAGAGGGACGGGAGTGAGCTGCTTAAATAGGGAACAGTGATAGGGGAACCCAGGTGCGCATAATTACGGGGTGTGAACAACCAGACCAACCCAGACCATGTGACAATAACAAAACCTGACATAAAGACCAACCTGCACCACGTGACAATAGCAAAACACGACATTACAGGGGTGTGGAGACCAGACTAATGAGGGTTGGAGCTACCCAGGAAGCACCACCCTCCATGACAGACCCTAACATGAAGATTTTCAGTCAGGTTTTAGGTCTCATCATAGCACTGAGACAGCCTTAATTAGAGTCGTTAATGACTTATTAATGTCCTCTGCACTGTAAAAAAAAATGTTTTTTAAAATGCTGTACAAATATGAAATTGCAAGTGGTTTCAAATTAATTACAGCTTTGAAGTTATACCAATATACTGAATCACGTTTTTCCAATGTATTATGAAATCCACTGGGCCAACTTAAAAAGTCACTGGGCCAACTTCAAAATAAGGAGTACGAGCACAGACAATTTTCCCTGAACTTGTCGCTTACTGGACATCTGCTTAAAAATAATGTGTCAGTCCTTCTGCTTGAATCTGCAGTTGCGCATGTGCAGTAAACTTTTCGTTCAGAGGACATTTTTTAGTCGAAGCAGCAAGATACGGTGACACCGATCTTCCGACTTCCAAGGTATGTAATGTGATTTTACTACAAAAATTTAGCTTAAATATTAATGTATTAACATGCTTTTAGTAAAAACTTTTTTTTGCGATGGTATCGTAATGCAATGCTTATTCTCAACAGTTTCCAAGAAAGAAATAAGCCGTCATGCTTTAAAAAACTGTTTTTTTCACTATCACCACAAATTTGATGACAACACAGTCTTGAAATAAACTAAACGTTCAGTAAGCACTTTTAACAGTATTGATCACATATCGATCTTTAAACTAAAAATGCATATATGTTGCATTAAATTAGACATGTCACAAGAATGAACAATGGCAAACAAAGCTTATTTATTAGTCAAATTGAGTCAAAAAAAAAAAAAAAAAAAAAAAAAAAAAAAAATTGAGTCAAAATGATATTTTATATCATTTTGACTCAATTTGTGTGCTCTTCAAACAGTAGTGAATAAGTCAAGCGTGAGGCCCAGGTTGTGAGTGTATTGGCGGGAAAATCGTTCACCCTGCTTACTAAAGTTTTTTTTCATCTGCAGTTACCTGACAGAAATAAAATTGGTGGTTCATAATTTTTTCTCCAAACTGCTAAAAATTTGTGTTTTTATATTAGCGTGCTTAATAGTGTTGCATATTTTTTAGCTAAATTACGTAGACTTTGATGATTTGGAGACTTTTCGTGAATTTGTAATTGCACTGTAATGACAATTTTTTTTAATGGTTCTATAAAGCTGTATAAAGCTCTTTTAACATTTTAAAAGACTTACAACATAGTGCTGTTTCAATAAGATAAAAATACAGTTATTAGTAAGCATCTAACACCCTTTTTAACAATTACTGTATATTAAACTTGTACTTGCTTTTGAGTCGACTAATCAACCTTTCTTTTGTTTTGCAGAATATAAGAGAAATTCTCAATCTTCAAAGGTAATTGTCACGATCGGGAGGCGCTGTCCGTCCGATGGCGGCGCAGCGTGTTGCAGTGAGGTTTAAAGAGCGAGCCAGGCGACCAGGTAAGCAAATAAAGAGCAACTTTTATTTGCTGCAACAGCGGGAATGCCGCTGAAGGCACGGTGAAACGTGCCGGGAGCAAAACACAAATAAACAACCCACACAGCGGGAACGCCGCTGAAGGCACGGCGAGACGTGCCGAGAGCAAAATACATAAAATAACAAAACCAAACCGACGAGACACTCGATGTAGCACTTAAGCGTCCGTACACCGAAGTATACGCTCAGAAATGCTGACCTGCTAACGCACCGCGCATGCGTGCTTCAAGTGCAGTCAGCAGGTCACACGTGATCAGGTAGGACCCAATCCCAGCTCAAGGGGATGGGCCGTACCTACGGAAGCCCTAAACGGCCAAAACCCGACACACGGGAGACAGGGGGGAGTGGCCCAGCCCTCCCAACCTGACATATCGCCCCCCCCAAAACAACCGGGGGGCAAAGGCACCCGGAGAAATGAGAAAAAAAACAAAAGGGGGCTCGAGGACAGCGAGGGGACCCTTAGATGGTGCGGGGGCGACGTACCAGTGAGTGCGGCGGCGCCGTGCCCCTGTGTGAGGGTGCGGATGGTGTGACCCCTTGAGGATGCGGGGGCGTCGTGACCCTAGAAGGTCGCAAAGGCTACGCTGCCTCAAAGGACCCTTTGAGGCAGCGGAGACGACGTGACCCCTTGTGAGTATGAGGAGGATGTGGCCCCTTGAAGATGTGGGGGCAATGTGACCCCTTGTGAGGGCGGGAACGCCGCAACCCCCCGAGCGTGCGAGGGCGACAAGACCCCTTAAGGATGCGGGGGCGCCGTGACCCCTTGAGAGCCCGAGGAGGTCGTGACCCTATGTGAGTCCGAGGGGGACATGCCCCAAGGTGAGCGCAGCAGCGCCGTGGCCCTTTCTGAGCGCGAGAGGGGCGTGACCCTTTGAGGGTATGGGATCGCCGTAACCCTATATGAGTGCGAGGAGGGCGTGACCCTATGTGAGTCCGAGGAGGACATGCCCCTTGGTGAGCGCAGCTAAGCCGTGGCCCCTTGCGAGCGCGAGGAGGACGAGACCCTATGAGGGCACGGGAACGCCGTAACCCCCTGAGCGCGTGAGGAGAGGGTCCGAGGAGGACATGAACCTATGTGTGCGCAGCGGTGCTGTGGCCCCTTGTGAGTGCGAGGGTGACAGAACCACCACGCGGACTCTGGTGCGGAAGAGCCAAACGCGGACTCAGGGACCCGAGAAACAAACCCGACCACAGGGGAGACCGGGGTACACGAGACCGCAGAGGTGAACCGAGTGAACGCAAATGTGACCCGAGTGGACGCAGAAATGACCCGAGTGGACGCACATGTGACCCGAGTGGACACGGAAATGACCCGAGTGGAAGCAAAGGTGACCCAAGTGGACGCAGAAATTACCTGAGTGGACGCACATGTGACCCGAGTGGACGCAAAGGTGACCCAGTCTTGGCCCATGAGCAGGGTAGCCAGAACAGAGTCCCATGATAGCAACTCAGCCCTCAAAACCTTCAGTCCAGCGAACACTTTGTCCGGAGCGGGTGGCACATTGTCCTTAGCGGGTGATAAGATGTCCACATTAACGGGTAAATAGTCCAGCGCGGGGGCATTACAGTCCAAAGCAGGGGTTAACAGCTCCTGTGCGGGGCCCACAGAAATCCACTGTCTCCCCACCGGACCACTGGACTGCACTCTGGGGGATGCGCTGGGCACCATGCCATGACACCCCGTCTCCCTCCTCTCCACCACCTGGACACAGAGGGAGAGAACCAGTACCATGGCAACACCACATAAAATACAGTCCTGGTCTAACGAGGCAGAAACCGAGCACCGAACCCCCTAGCACCCTACACTGACCACGGACGGCATGGAACTGGACGCGACCGACGCAGACCAGCCACCTTTACCCGGCTCGATGCCCCGGACCCTGCAAGATGTGCAGGAGACGCAGCGTGGATCACTGGCGGCACGGCACGGATCAGGGGACGGGCCGCTAGTGGCGCTGAGCGGGGTGACAAGCGCCTCACGCTCGCTGACGGCGAGCGGAGAGGCCCTAGTGGCGCGGCGCGGCTCAATATGCGGGCAGAGTGGCTCGCAGACCGCGTTCAGTGGCTTGCTGACTGCCCGCGGAGGCACGCGATTGGGGCACAGCGGGGCGGAAAACACCGGCCTGATGCGCAAACTGCGGCGCTGCTCATGCCGAGGCTCGCTGCCAAGACAGGGCAACTTGCAGGGAGAGACGTGCTGAGAAACGCACGGAGCATCGAGTAGGGCATCGCGCGGCGAAGCTCTGGGGGCGAGAAAAAACTCGCGAACCGCGTGATCCGTAGAGCCGGGATGCTCGCACGGAGGATCGTGCGCAGGCTCGCGCGGTGGATCCCGAGCGGCGAGGAAGAACTCGCGGAGCGCGTGCTCCGTGTGGCCGGGGGGCTCGCACAGAGGATCGCGCGCAGGCTTGCGCGGCGGATCCCGAGCGACGAGGAAGAACTCGCGGAGCGGGTGATCCGTGGATCAGGGAGGCTCGCACGGAGGATCACGCGCAGAGACGCGCGGAAGCTCGCGCTGAGGCACTCGCGCAGGATCGCGCTGAGGATCCTTAACCTGCCCACAGGGAAGTTGTCTCTTCACCGCGTCCAGGTGCTTGCCGACGGAGCGGGCATCTGAGCCCGGGGCGAACCTAGCAAGGAACGCCGACTCGAACCGGCTTGCTGAGGTGAGGCAGACGTCCCCGGTGGCCACTAGTCCCTCGGCCCACCTCAGCGCAGAAAATAACAGCTGTATACTGGGTTATTCTTAACTGGCCTCCATAATTTCAAAGTGGTCTCCATGCAATTCAGTTGGCGCTGCTAGGCAAGAGTGTTGATGTAAAGCAATATGGGTATGAAGTTTTTTTTCACCCACTTACCAGTGATCTGAACGTTCTTGAACAGGAGGGGCTGTTTATTGAACAGCTTGATTATAAAATTCAGCTGATAATCTTGGTGCACATAGTCTTGCAGGTTTCCAGGAAAGTTACAGAGTGGACAAATTTTGCAGATTTTGTTTGGCTTCTCTTCATGAGTTTCAGAGTACAGAAGTATGTAAAGGAAAATTCCAGTTGAGGACACCAGAGTTGCATGACCAGTTTGTTGTTGAGCTTAACAAAAATCAGGATGTTTCATGTGTCAATGGCGTAAAGGCAGAGTGTGTCCTTAGTAAGCACTTATCCTACTTTTATCCTAAATTTTCAGAGGAAATCCTGTACTATTTAGAGACCAAAATTTCTGACCATAGACAAATGCTAAAACATGTTTTTCCAAATGAGAAACTTAAACCGAAACACCATTTCATTGAGCATTACCCTCATCTAACTCGTTGCTTTGGCCCTTTAATTGATATGTGGACTATGAGGTTTGAGTCAAAACATAGCTTTTCAAGAAGGTAGTACATGACTCACGCAATTTCAAAAACATCTTACAAACATTGGCAAATAAACATCAACTCATGGAGGCATATGTCCTAGATTCACCACATTTTTTAAACCTCCATTGTATGTTGACAAAGTGAAAATTGTCCAGGTGTCTTCAATTGATCAAAGACTGAGAAGTGCAATTGAGAATGAGTATAAGGATAAAAACATAGTATCCAACTACTGTTTGCTTTCATGGGACCACTTACAAAAAAGGCATGTTTTTGTCCATAGGATACTGTTCTGGTTTACCAGAGTTTTGCAAAATTGTTAACATTCTGATTGTGGACAATAAAGTTTCGTTCATTGTTAAAAAGCAATGTTCATGGTACATTGAACATCTTCGAGTTTATGAAGTTGTTGAGACTACATTTGCAGATATAGCAGTTGTTCACCCTTCAGAACTTAAGGACTACTACCCTCTTACAGCTTATTGGGGGAATAATTACCATATTATTATTTTTTGATTGCTAGTGTCACTTAAAAGATTTACTGGAACAAGTTGAATGTAAATTTTTCTCCCTTTTTTTTATTTTGCATTTTGCATTTTTTTACAGCAACATTTGCAACAATGTTACTTCAAGTGATCCTATGGCCAGACAATATAAGAAAAGTGTCAGTTTCTCAAACTCCATTGACATTAGAGGAGCTTAAAGACATCCTTTGTGAAAGACTGCAGCTAGAAAGTGGTTTCTCTCCGCAGTATGAAGATCCTGATTTTAACAACCAGCTTTGCAATCTGGTGGATATAAGTGAACTGCCTGCTGACAAAGCAACATTGAAAGTTTTTTGGGACATTTTCATCACACCAGAACAAAGCCTGGTACCAGAACAAGATGGAAATGAAACTGTCAGACATTAGATACAGCAAGTCAGTCTTCATCATCCTCATCCAGCTCTTGTCAGCGGGCAAAGCAGTGGCCAGCAAAATTTCCCATACCTTCCTTTTCATTTGATATTGAATTCCGACTCTAGAAAGGAAATGAAGCTTTTAAGAAGAGTAAAGACACATTAGGTGTGGGCCGTGAGATAAAAATGGAAATACTGGACAAGGTAGCACAAGCCATTTATTCTTTCAAAGCTTATCCTACAGATTCTGAATTTGAGAGTGTAGCAGTAACCTTGGTTCAGAAATATCCTTGTCTCAGAGGGCCAGGGTCTGAGACAGGGTGCCAAGGCTGGAAAATGAGCCTCAAATATAAAATGGCAAACTATCGCCAGAAATTGCGCAATGCTGGATGCTTTGAAGTGCAAGTAAATAAAAAGGACAAACACACAAAAAGGTGTAAAGAAACCAAGACGCTCAGAGATCAATTTTCTCCCGGATCATCCTGCAGGAGTTGATGAAGAAATCCTTGAACTGGAGCGAAAAGCAATGGAAGAAGAGTTGAAAAAGAAAAACATTAAAATGAACATATCAACCAAAAGATGGAGTTAACCTTTTCAATGAGAAGAAGAGAAATCATTACTGATGAACCCTCTGTCGCATCCATTATGAAACGATGGCCAGGTCTCTTTTTAGAACAGCAGGTACTTTTTTTTATATATTGTTATTAAAATATCTGTCATATTAAAATGCAGGTGATTGTTGCCACTATTGTTCTTATGATTTTGTGTGTATTTTTTTCACAACTGGTGTTGTTAATGTGTATGCAGAATTCAGGACCTGTGGACCTGTGTACAACATTTCACACCTCTCTGGACAAGTACTCAAATTCTCTCATTCGGATGTTTATAACCAAAAATGATGATACGCTTAAAGAGCTTTTAGAAAGACTGGATGCACAGGTACTTAAGATATCAGTTAATACCTTTTAAGTGTATTTTAGATGGTAAGCTAGTCAAGAACTGACACTAAAATGTTTATAAACTAAAGAATTTAACTGCTGTGTTGATCCAATAAGTTTTAAAAGTTCATCCACCACTCAAATAAAACCTGCTCTGTGATCCTAGGCTCACAACTTCTGCACAAATAGACTATAGTCTTAACTGAATATTGACAAATATGGTAAAAGAAGTACTTAAATTGTGGTTAGTATAAGCATTGAGTGTAAGCACTGGTTTCTACATATTGTTTGTGTGCCCAACACAATTAAATGGTTGTACCATTGAGGAAACTCTCAGTTCTTTAATGTATTTTAAATAAATTAAAACTAAATTACAGCGATGGACTGGCGCCCTGTCCTGGGTGTATCTGCCCAGCGCCCGAGATGCTCTCCCCTGGATGGGCATGGGGAACCCCACCGCAACCCTAATAGAGGATAAAGCGGGAGATGATGAATGAATGAATAAAACAAAATTAATTAATTAAATTAAATTTAAAACTTCTTGAGTGAATAAGGAACTAACCAAGGCAAATAGCCAAAATGCTGGACACTGGCCTTGAAGGACCACTGCATGAAAGGGAATTCAAGTTATATACTATAAATAATATAAATAATATATATATATATATATATATATATATATATATTTTATTTTTTTATTTTTTTATTTTTTCCCTTGTCCAGAAAATTAATCAAAATGAAAATGAAGGAATCAAAATGGCCATACTGGAGGTATCTGATAGCACAGATGAGAGAGACCTTGCTGGGAAGCTTGCTGTTGTGCTAGAGGACACTCTTGCTCTAGAAGAGCTTGCTGATTTTCCCACAGCATTTATGGTACTATTTGGCCTTCTTTATGCGCTAAATATTGAATACCCTAAAGAATGGAGATACACATTCCAAACTGTGCAGAAGGTATTCCTGCCTCTTGGTGAGCAGTGCTCTGCTCAAACCTTGTCGCTGAAAAACCACCTGCTGAAGGCTTAGATTGTTGCAGCGCTTTGGGATTGCCTTGGAAATATTTTTGTTTTGTTTTGGCATTGTATTCCCCTCAAGTTCATGTAGTTTAATTTTGTTAAAACTTGTGCAGATTTAGGTTAAGTTTTCTTTACAGTTATATGTTTATTTGCCCATATTTATTTTATGATTTATTTATTTATATTTATTTGTGTATTTTGGTACAATACAAGCTGCTGAACATTACTAATATATTATAATGTATGCCTTTTTAAATGATGCTTCAGTTATTGTTTGTGTCACGAATGTCCGTAGTCCCCCAGAGGTGAGCGGCTCCGCCGGGAAATCGCGGACGCCGCTCGCGCATAATGAGCGTCTCCCGGGATCCGGCGACGCGTAGACCACAACGTCAGCCGGTCTAGACGGAGGGAGACGCTCCCACGAATGTGACCTGCGCGGAAAGCATGCGCAGCGACACACCGTGGCAGAAATGTGGGAAGGAGGCAACTGGAACACCGGGATAAAAACCAAACTGTATTTATTAAAAAGTGGTGCCAAAGCACCAACATAACGGGGATAAACAAACAAACGTAACATCGGGTAAGATAACCACAAACCAAAGACGTGCTCAGACTTACGGGAGAAAACAGACTAAATAGAAACCCAACTAAACACGTGACAAACCCAACCAATCACCCAAGTGAGATAATAAGAAACCAAAACGAGGGACAGGTGCCGCAAGTGCTCGTTACAGTTTGTTTTTTTTCTGTTGATTTTATATGCCACTGTCTAATGTTAATAAATTGTTAAATATTGATAAATACTGATCTGTCTTTTTTAGCAGTTTCAAATAGTTCAGTTTACTTATGTATTGCTGTTGCCATACACAACAAACATTTTTAATGTTTTAATTTTAACTAAAAATGTTTTAGTAACTAATTTCAACGCGTTTTTTTAGTTAACATGTGTAGCAAAACATTTTTAATTAGCCTTACTTGATATATGAAGTTGGGCCAACTAAAAACATTAGATCAGGGTTACAGATCTGAAAAAAATATTTGTCGGGGTGACAGAGTAATTTAAGTTTAGCCAACATGTAAGACTTGTTATAACAAAATAAATTTGTAATTACATACAACAAATTAGCCTTAAAGTTGAGCCAACTTAAAAAAGGAAATTAGTTGCTTTATGATTTTAACTTGGAGTCAACTATTTTTTTTTACAGTGTGGTAATAACCAAATCTCTTTCCTTGTATTATTAGATCTTAGTGCAGCCTTTGACACTATAGACCATAACATCTTAGTTGATAGATTAGAAAACACTGTGGGAATTAAGGATCTGCACTCCAGTGGTTTAAATCCTACCTGACAGATCAATATCAATTCACCTGTGTTAACAACAAATGTTCTGATCTTGCTAAAGTTAAATATGGTGTTCCGCAAGGGTCAGTTCTGGGTCCACTCCTATTTGCGTTATATATGCTTCTATTGGGATCAATTATTCATAAACATGGAATCAGTTTCCACTCTTATGCAGATGATACACAATTATACATTTCAGCTAACCCTAATGATGTTCGTTCAGTCAGTAAGCTCGAGTACTGCATCCAAGATATTAAAATATGGATGTCAAAAAACTTCCTACTGCTAAATTCTGATAAAACTGAGTTTCTGATAGTTGGACCCAAGGACAAAATTAACAAAGCTTCTAACACTATGTCACGAATGTCCGTTCTTTCCCAGAGATGAGCGGCTACGCAGGGCAATCGCGAACGCCGCTCGCGCATAGTGAGCGTTTCCCGGGCACCGGTTACGCGTGGAACACTGCGTACGCTGGTCCAAACGAAGGGAATATGCTCCCACGAGTGCGACCTGCGCGAACCAATAGCGCAGCGACACACCATGGCAGGATGCAGAAGGAAAAGTCTAGAAACACGGGGAAAAAAACCAAAACCGAATTTATTAAAAAAGGGTGTAAGAACACCAACAGAAAGGGGGGAAACAAACGAACAAAGTAACATAGGGTATAAAAACCACTAAACAAAGACATGCACCGAACAGAGGGGAAACGGAAACGAAATAATAACCCAACTAATCACGTGCACAAAACAAAACCCAGCTGAGATAATGAGACAGCCAAACAAGGAACAGGTGCTGCAGGCATCTGTTACATACCCCCACCCCAAGGGTCGCGCAAAAAGGTAAGCGACCCAAAAAAAACAAAAAAAACAAACAATAAACAGTTCTCACAAAACCAAAAAAGGGGGGGGGCGGTAAAAGTCCCTCTGGCTGTGAGGCCTGCTGGATGCCCCCTGCTGACGGCGTGGAGCATGTCATCTCGCTGCGGGATCGCGGATCGGCGCCCTCTTGCTGCGAGGCAGGGATGGCACCCCTGGTGCTCGGAGTCTGAGATGGGCGACCCCTGGTGCTCGGGATTGGCGGCGAACGGCCTCAGTCGCTCTCGAACAGACGACGGCCCGCCCACGGTACCCGGGCTATGCAGCTGGCGGTCCCTGGTGCTCAGACTCAGCATGGTCAGCAGTACAGCCTCTGGTCCTCCGGCTCAGCGATGGATGATCCCAGGTGTCCAGAACTCTTCTGATGGTTGGCACGTCTTTCTGTCACGAATGTCCATTCTTTCCCAGAGATGAGCGGCCACGCATGGCAATCGCGAACGCCGCTTGCGCATAGTGAGCGTTTCCCGGGCACCGGCTACGCGTGGAACACTGCGTACGCCGGTCCAAACGGAGGAAACACGCTCCCACGAGTGCGACCTGCGCGAACCAATAGCGCAGCGATACACCGTGGCAGGATGCGGAAGGAAATGTCTAGAAACACCGGGATAAAAACCAAAACCGAATTTATTAAAAAAGGGTGTAGGAACACCAACAGAAAGGGGGGAAACAAACGAACAAAGTAACATAATAAAAACCACTAAACAAAGACGTGCATCGAACAGTGGGGAAACGGAAACTAAATAATAACCCAACTAATCACGTGCACAAAACAAACCAATCACCCAGCTGAGATAATGAGACAACCCAACGAGGAACAGGTGCCGCAGGCATCTGTTACACACTATGTTAAACCTTAATAACTCTTTAATTAGACCCAGCTTATCTGTAAACAATCTTGGTGTCATTATTGATTCAGATCTCTCCTTTACAAAGCACATTAGCAATATTACTAGAATTGCATTTTTTCACCTTCGTAACATTTCAAAGCTACAAAATATCCTCTCCCTCCAAGATGCAGAAAAACTAATTCATGCTTTTATTACCTCAAGGTTAGATTATTGTAATTCACTTCTGACAGGATGTTCTAATAAATCGTTACATAAATTACAACTTTTGCAAAATGCTGCAGATAGAGTTTGATCCAAAAAGTCTAGATCCAGAAAACCAGAATGTTTGATCATATCAGTCCTGTGTTATCAAATTTGCACTGGCTACCAGTTTAGTTTCGTATTGAGTACAAAATTTTATTGATAACATGTAAAATTCTACATAATCAGGCTCCACAGTATCTGAGTGAGCTGATTCAATCGTACAAGCCAACACGTGAGCTCCGATCTCAAGGTACTGGTTTACTCCTAGAATAAATAAAATTACTGCTGGTGGAAAAGCGTTCTCCCACAAGGCTCCTCAACATTGGAATAGCCTTCCAGTTACTGTTTGTAACGGGTGCCTAGGGCACCCGTTTCCCGGCCGTTGTGTGTTTTTGGGTTCTGTGTTTGTGTTCCTGTGTTTAGTTAATTAGCTGTCTCGGGTAGGTCTTTTAGTTAATTAGCTTCGAGGGTTCGTTGGGTGGTTTTGTGCACGTGGTGTGATATGTCAGGGTATTTAGTTCCGGGGTTTCATGTCTTCCGTGCACGTCTTTGTGTTTGATGTCACTCTGTCCTTTGTACCTGAATGTTTGGTGTTTTAGCACCGTTAATAAATATTCCCTTGTTGTTACTACCTGCGTGCCTGGCTCCCTTCTGCGCGTTAGAGCGCCGCGGCTCTGCGCAGCATTTGCGCAGCCGTGTTTAAATCCCAGGTGGGCAACGTGACAGTAAGACGCGCCAACGTTTTGGGAGTCCAGAGCCCAGGTAGGCTATTTTTTTATTTTTCTTTGGGGGGGCCGTATAACCTCGTACTCGCGGCGCGCTCCGTCGTTTCCGCGAGTGCGCCGTTATGCGGAGCCCGCCGTCCCGGAGCCGGGGGAGCGGTTCAAACAGCGTTATGGCGGAGTGGAGCGACTCCGATGAGGAATGGATGTGGAGGTATGGGTTTGAGGCGCTCTGCGCAGAGGAAGGCCTGGACATTGTTCAGTTTTCCGATGACGAGGCGGGCGAATCTTACCTGTATGGGCATATTCTGCCCGTACACACCCTCCGCAACACTGAGGAGTTCTGGTCCAAACCGGTCCAGTCCGGTTTGTTAAACCCCCGGTGGCGAGACACGGACGCAGAGCGCGGCGACGGCGTGGAGTGAAGCCGCAGTGGGCGCACAGCGCAGCCGCGGAGCGCGAAGCGTGGACTGCGGGGCAGTCACGTGACGCGACCGCGCCGGTCCGTGCCGCGTCTGGGTCGCGCTGCGAGGGGGCGGTACCGGAACCACCGCCTGAGTGCGCGAATGTGTTGTGTCCCCCTTCCTCCTATGTGTTGTGTCCCCCGTCCTCCTATGTGTCGTGTGACCAGTCTGTCGTCCCCATGTCTGACATGTTTGTCTCTATGTGTTTGGGCGTTGCGGCGGGGATTTATGTGTTTTGTGTACAGGATGGAGAGCCCGAGGCGCCGGCCGAGGTCATGCCAGCGCACGTGCCGGCCGAGGTCATGCCAGCGCACGTGCCGGCCGAGGTCATGCCAGCGCGCGTGCCCGCCGAGATCCGCCCAGCGTGCGTGCCCGCCGAGGTCCTGCCTGCGTGCGTGCCCGCCGAGGTCCGCCCAGCGAGCGTGCCCGCCGAGGTCCAGCCAGCGCGCGAGCCCATCCCGCGGCCCAGGGGCGTCACGCCACCCATCCCGCGGCCCAGGGGCGTCACGCCACCCATCCCGCGGCCCAGGGGCGTCACGCCGCCCATCCCGCGGCCCAGGGGCGTCACGCCGCCCATCCCGCGGCCCAGGGGCGTCACGCCGCCCATCCCGCGGCCCAGGGGTCCGAGCGCCGTCCAGCCCGAGGTCGAGGGTCCGAGCGCCGTCCAGCCCGAAGTCGAGGGTCCGCGCGCCGTCCAGCCCGAAGTCGAGGGGCCGCGCGCCGCGGACCACGCCGCCAGGGGGCGTCCGCCTAGCCACGCCGCTCGCCCCGCCGCCAGGGGGCGTCCGCCTCGCCACGCCGCCAGGGGGCGTCCGCCTCGCCACGCCGCTCGTCCCGCCGCCAGGGGGTGTCCGCCTCGCCACGCCGCCAGGGGGCGTCTGCCTCGCCATGCCGCCAGGGGGCGTCCTCCGGACCACGCCGCCCGTGGGTGTCCACCTGACCCCGCAGCAAGAGGGCGGGGCCCATTCCTCGCCCAACGTGGACGGCCACCGGACCACGCAGCTAGAGGGCGTGGCTCAGTCCTCACCCGACAAGGGCGTCCACCGGACCACGCAGTAGGAGGGCGTGGCCCAGTCCTGATCCGCCACGGGCGGCCACCTGACCTCGCAGCCGGAGGGCGTCCGCAGCTCCGCGTACGTAGAAGGCGCCTTCCACACCGCGCCCGCAGAGGGCGTCCACCCCGACACAGAACGTATGGACGTGTCACACGCCTCCCCCGCAGAGGGCGTCCACCGCAGAGGGCGTCCTACCTAGCCTAGGGCTAGCCTAGGGCACCCGTTTCCCGGCCGTTGTGTGTTTTTGGGTTCTGTGTTTGTGTTCCTGTGTTTAGTTAATTAGCTGTCTCGTGTAGGTCTTTTAGTTAATTAGCTTCGCGGGTTCGTTGGGTGGTTTTGTGCACGTGGTGTGATATGTCAGGGTATTTAGTTCCGGGGTTTCATGTCTTCCGTGCACGTCTTTGTGTTTGATGTCACTCTGTCCTTTGTACCTGAATGTTTGGTGTTTTAGCACCGTTAATAAATATTCCCTTGTTGTTACTACCTGCGTGCCTGGCTCCCTTCTGCGCGTTAGAGCGCCGCGGCTCTGCGCAGCATTTGCGCAGCCGTGTTTAAATCCCAGGTGGGCAACGTGACACTGTTCATGATTCTGAATCACTATTAATCTTTAAAAATAAATTAAAAACACATTTATTTAATCTTGCATTTAATTAATCCCCTGTAGATAAAGATGTAGATCTCAGGCTTGGCTGTGTTGGGGTGGTAATCTGCGATCAGTGTGTGCTGGCGTTTCACCTCTTGACCCACCTCATCATTAATGGGGGGGTGTGGCGCTGAAATGATGCTGTTCCGGGGAGCCATCTCAACTATGTAGAGTCTACAGTATCTGCCTCATTTAGTTATGCTGCTAGTCAGTGATGCCGGTGTCACATGCTGCACTGTGTCAATCAATTACGTATTAATTAAATGCTGTGCTTAATTATTAGCTCTAACTGCATTCCTTGTCTGTTTCTTTTGAGGTGTGACCGGCTTCCTAGAGGTGTAGTCAGACCTTCATCCATGGCTCTGCCAACGAATACTGGATGGAACCTGAATATTAATTGGACTGGCGGTCCTGCAGGACCCCCTTAATGGACTCACATATAGTTCTCCAGTTGTTATAGATTTTCCACTTGTTAAATATCTGTACATGGCTGTACTACACTGTTGTTGCTGCCTGGCCGCTCAAGGAGGATGAACCCCCCACTGAGTTTTGGTCCTCCCAAGGTTTCTTCCTTAAATAACAGCATAACAGGGAGTTTTTTCTTGCCACTGTCGCTTCGGCTTGCTCTTTGGGGATTTAAAGGATTTTCATTCTGTAAATTTGCTTTGTGACAATGTACTGTTGTAAAAAGCGCTATTTAAATAAATGACTTGAACTTGAACTTGTTTGCCGCTGCTGGTCATGTGTTCCCTTTTTACTATTTAGCTTCCAGGTTTTTTGCCATTCGTTAGTTGAGCATCATTTGTCACGCACTGTTCGAAGCCTTGGTTCAATTGTGTTCATTAAATAAAACTCAATATCGCTTACCCATGCTTTCTGGCTCCTTACCGCGCATTTCTAGGTTTCGGCGCCGCTTTTAGTGCCAGCCCCATGTATGAAAAACAGCACTGTTTTTGTTTTGTCTCGCTCTACACCTGCCCCTGACACTTTGTTACCCCGGTATCTTTTTTGCTTTCTAATACCACCTCAGAGGGGTTTCGCTCTGACTTTTCCAGGTGTGCCATTAAGCGTCCACCCACATCCGAACGTCCAAACACAGGAACTGTTATCGACGTCGAGGCAAGGTCCGACCTCCTCCCAGTTCTGTTAGGTAGGCGGATTCCACCTCAGTTGATGTGAGTGAGGTGTCTGATGTGCCTGAGGGGTCTGATGGGCGTGAGGTGACTGACGTGCGTAAAAATGAGGTGCATGTTCCAGCAGGTGGTGGTCCCTTTGTTGTCTTCCTCCTATTCACCCCCTTATGCTCCAGTTTGTAAGTTTAGTTCAAGTTCAAGTTCAAGTAATTTATTTATATAGCGCTTTTTACAACAGTACATTGTCACAAAGCAGCTTTACAGAATGAAAAGCCTTTAAACCCCCAAAGAGCAAGCCGAAGCGACAGTGGCAAGAAAAAACTCCCTGTTATGTTGTTATTTAAGGAAGAACCCTTGGGAGGACCAAGACTCAGTGGGGGACTCATCCTCCTTGAGCGGCCAGGCAGCAACAACAGTGTAGGACAGCCATGTCCAGATATTAAACAAATGGAAAAACTAACAACTGGAAAACTATATGTGAGTCCATTAGGGTCCATTAGTGATGTTTTGTCCCTTATATGTGCTGGGATACTGGCTGTGGTTGCATTTTGTGTGCAGGATGCTCAGAGAGGAACAAAGGAGAGCAAGGACCTGACCTCCAGCACTCCAGATAGTGTTCCTGATGGTGTTACAGGGGATGAAATGAGCTTCACTTCTACCAGCCGACTGGAATACAACACCCCCTGCTTCCAAGGGGGTTCGCACGCCATCACACTGGCAGCTATACCTCCCAAAACCCATCCTCCATTTTCCACCGCTGAGCAGTGGCTCTCGGTTCCAGTTGAGTTGCCCTCCGCTCCATAACAGTTGCCTTCCGCTCCGTACCAGTTGCCCTCCGTGCCGGACCAGTTACCCTCCATGCTGGACCAGTTCTCCTTCATTCAGGATGAGCAGTCCTCTGTTTCATACCTTGTGCCTCCTAAGCTGGACTGCCCTGCATCCGCGTGTGCCAGAGACACTCCAGCATTCGTGCCCATTTAGGTCTCTCCAACGTTTTCTCCCGCTCAGAGCTCTCCTGTGTCCGCGCCCACCTTAGCCTCTCATACGTCCGAGCCTGCCTTAGGCTCTTGTGTGTCGGAGCCCGCCATAGTCTCTCCGGTTTCCGAGCCTGCCATAGTCTCTCTGGTTTCCAACACCACCTCTCCAGTGTGTGCTCCCGCCATAGACTCCCTGGCATCAGCTACCGCCATAGTCTTCTGTGTAATTTATATTTTTCTTAATGTTGTTTTGTTAATACTTATTGTTTTTATGTATGGCTATCTCATAGTGGTTGGAGGTGGATGCTGAGATCATCTGGCAATCTGGTCATTTTGTGCTGAGGGAAGTGAATGTTCAATCTTCTCCGATGATGACAATGATGACTCTAACCTGTCTGAATATATCCTTCCTGCCTTTATCATACACAACTCCCCAGATTTGTTGTCTGAGGCCCATTCACGTTCGAAGGCAACCCCCTGTTCCAGGCAGAATCATTCCTGTTTTTGCAGATTTTTCTGCTCTCTTGCCAAACATGGTTACAATCAGGACGCCTCCTCTTTTCTACTGTCTAGGGCAACTAAGCCTCCCTGTTATTGCTGTAATTCTCCTTATTCCTACCCTAGACCTTTTGTATATAAAAGACTCCTGCTTTTACATTGGCCACCTCTGAGGGTTTTCATACAGACTTCTCAAGGTGTACTTTCCCAAGTGCCCAAGACCAAACCAAAGTTGCAACCCAAGCGCTCCACAGGCTCCATGCCAAGACCACAGGCTCCAGACCACAGGCTCCGTGCCAAGACCTGTGTGTGATGCGTGAGGGGTCTATAGATCGAATGCAGAACTTGATGGTGGAGGGGTGTCTGATGCTGGTGGGGTGCAAGTGCCAGATTACCTTTCCCCTCACAATTCCCTATGAGCCCCTGGCATTCTGCGATGGCAACTACCCGAAACCTAAAATGTTTGACAGTGTCACTGCCACTGACAGAAAGAAGGTACTTTTTTTTACCTCTACTCTACAAGTACCCGTTAAACGTGGGCTGAGGACCTTGTCACCTTCCAGCATCCCTGCCTCACCTTAGCTCACTTGTTTAAGGCAGCTTATTAGAAAGGTTTACCCCTACAAGTATAGTGTCTGAAGCCAGTTCAGAGCTTGTTTTGGATGCAAGTGCTGTGTGTATGTCTTATGTGAGTGCAGGTTTGTCTGAAGCCATTTCAGTGCATGTGTCTGATGCCAGTAAAGAGTGTGAGTCTGATGCAAATGTGGTGTCGATTGCGAGTGCAGTGTTGGATGCGAGTGCTGCTTAATGCCAGTTTAGTGCATGTGTCTGATGCCACTTCAGTGCATGTGTCTGATTCAGTGCATGTGTCTGATGCCAGTTCAGTACATGTTACTGATGTAAATGCCGTGTCTGATGCAAGTGCAGTGTTAAATGCAAGTCCTTTGTCTGATGCATGTGTAATGTGTGTTCCTCCTTCCAGGCCCCCACATCTTTCCTGTTGTTATTTCTGTCTCTGTAAGCCTGACTGTCTTCCTGGCCAAACTAAAATGACACATATGGCTAGCAAAATAGGTAAACAATATAAAACTAGCCAATAATTTGCCCATCTGTTTGTATACACATCCAAAAGCTTTCTGCAAAATCAGTACAGATTTTGCTTTTTTAAAAGCAGTATAGCAAAAAGACACATTTTTTCTTCAGACCCAAAAAAATTAATAATCTGTAATTCTGATCATACACAAGCATCACTCCTAAATCCAATGCAAATGCAATCTAATTTGAGACTTTACAGGAGGCAATAGAAAACTCATTTCTGGGAGCACTTAAATAAACAATGAACAGGGGCAGCATTATTCATAAAAGTGACCTTTGTCCCAAGAGGACAAGGTTAACCTCAGTGTTTGGCGAAATGGCAGTCCCAAAATAACTGTCGTAAAGCGTGCTAAAAAGCCCTCATAAAAAGCCATGTCGCTATTCCTCATTGTTTAATTCTATCTTTTTTTTTATCTAAGACATCTCCCAGTACACTCTTATCTTTGACCCTCAGCTTGTTGCTTTGTTGCAGTTTTCTAAGAGATGCCTGATGACCTTGGGAGGCCTGTCATTAAACCCTGACCCATTTGATGGTCCCTTCATGTGGAATGCATATTCTGAATGGGAGTCACTTTTTCACAGTAGGGGTGAGGCGAAGTGCTTACAAAAATATGACTTGACATGCTTTATCAAATGGGGAAAGATGAAGACAAAACAGCTGCTGCTGCTGTCGTAAGCAATCTGGCTGTGATTGAATAAATGTGTCAAGAAAAGGGCCGCTTGATGGTCTTTTGTTCTTTTCTATCCAGCTTGATGTTAGTTTGAGCTGTCAGGAGGGAATCACAGCTGTGTGATTTATCAATAGTAGACTGACCTTGTAGCCACTGTCGGATGTACACCCAGCACTTTTGTATTTAATCTTAGCAAATGCTCTGAACACATCCGTGCAGACTGAATATACATGATTGAGCTGCACTATACTAATGAATGCTGACTGCTTTTATCTATGAGCATTTATAAAACAAATAGTACTCATCGACAAGTTTCACTTTCTGTGTCAGACTGGCAGATAGATAAAAATCTATACATATCCAAAATGAGACTATGCATGAATCATAAATACATTACATATGCCACTACTTTTGTATCAAGTCATTAATAATAAATTTAGTATTTAATACATTAAACTTACCTCTAAAATGTATATATACACTGTATATATATATATATATATATATATATATATATATATATATATATATATATATATATATATATATATATATATATTTTTTTTTTTTTACACAGATCAATCACACATCAATAAAACCTAAATTTTCTTCGTGCTTTATGGAGTAAAATCACTGTCAAAAATATTTGTGCATGCCTATCCAGTTTTGTATGTAAACATTTAAGTTGTAATAATAAATAGGTTATTCTACAAGAGTACAGCTTAAAAAGCAATCCCAGTAATCGTATTTGTAATATTTCAAGACATTTGCATGCATAAACCTTATTATATGATATGATGAGACCACAGCATGTAACAAAGTTCTTAAGTTAGTTTAGTCTGTTTTTTCAGCAACACTTTTTTACCTTTTTATTTTACTTTTAAAGATGGGAGCTATTGTGATAAAGCAGATGTTATATTACAGGCTGACACCTTCATTGCGCTCATAAACCCATCTGTGCAATGGCATTTTATGCAAATTCTCCAACAATCTGCAAGTTCTAAAATTCCAAACTTTTTTATGCTAAAGTGTTCCTAATTATTAACAACAGGTAAAATTTATGAATTGAGGATTATGGAGAACCATGCTGATGCTTATTCTCTGGTGAAAATCAGAAAGATGGCAACTACCCGAAACCTAAAATGTTTGACAGTGTCACTGCCACTGACAGAAAGAAGGTACTTTTTTTTACCTCTACTCTACAAGTACCCGTTAAGCGTGGGCTGAGGACCTTGTAACCTTCCAGCATCCCTGCCTCACCTTAGCTCACTTGTTTAAGGCAGCTTATTAGAAAGGTTTACCCCTACAAGTATAGTGTCTGAAGCCAGTTCAGAGCTTGTTTTGGATGCAAGTGCTGTGTGTATGTCTTATGTGAGTGCAGGTTTGTCTGAAGCCATTTCAGTGCATGTGTCTGATGCCAGTAAAGAGTGTGAGTCTGATGACAGTTCAGTGCGTGTGTCTGATGCAAATGTGGTGTCGATTGCGAGTGCAGTGTTGGATGCGAGTGCTGCTTGATGCCAGTTTAGTGCATGTGTCTGATGCCACTTCAGTGCATGTGTCTTATTCAGTGCATGTGTCTGATGCCAGTTCAGTACATGTTACTGATGCAAATGCTGTGTCTGATGCAAGTGCAGTCTGCACGGATAAACCTATCTGTGCAATGGCATTTTATGCAAATTCTCCAACAATCTGCAAGTTCTAATTAAAATCTTTAAACAAAAATTCCAAACTTTTTTATGCTAAAGAATTCCTAATTATTAACAACAGGTAAAATTTATGAATTGAGGATTATGGAGAACCATGCTGATGCTTATTCTCTGGTGAAAATCAGAAAGAGAGCAGGATTTTCATGGTCACTCATTTCTTGATTTGTTTATGTAAAGCAATTAAATTATTGCTTACATATTCATTCATTCATTCATTCATTTATTCTCTTCCGCTTTATCCTATATTAGGGTCGCGACGGGGTTCCCAATGCCCATCCAGGGGAGAACACCTCGGGCACTGGGCAGATACAGCCAGGACAGGGCACCAATCCATCGCTGGGCACACACTCACTCACACAGATACGCACACATACACACTCTATATGGGACAATTTGGAGAACTCAATTGACCCAGATGGGGATTCGAATCGGGAATCCCTAGCGCTGAGATAATGCAGGCGAATATTTTAAAACCACATATTTTAAAACCAAAATAAAATAGGCACTTTTAACTTGGGATTGTTAAAGATCAATGTTTTGGAGTGTTTTAGCCAGGGGAGTATAATAGAGAGCTTTGCTTGATGATTATTATGAAATAATCCAGACAATGACTATAGAGGAGGAGCTGAAAAGAGATCAGGTAATGATTAAGAATGCTCCTGCAGAGAAGCTGCTCATCTGCTTTGCTCTAACATCATCCAACATTTAGTCTTGCACTTTTCAGCCCTCATCTAGGCAGTGACATTTCTATTTAAACTATAAAGTGTGATTTTGTTTAATTAAAGATACAGCTTCAGCAAAATACAGTTAAGTATTACATCTCTTCCACAATGAATTTTCTAGGATAAGGGTTGCTTATGTATGTCAATCAACTATCCAACTTTGCACATTCTGTGTGATGTGTGCTTTGGTTAATAAGACTCTATTCTCACACATGATAAACAGTCCTCACCTTGCAATCTCCACAACTCTGTTCAGCCTCCTCAGTGAAAACTGGCATCTGTTTTAGGCAGTCTCACAGGTAAAGAACTGATTATTCAAGATAGAGGTGAATGTTTCTGTCTTATAATAATCTGACAGAATTGTTCAAGCTCTGAAAGAGACGTTTATAATACTTCAAACTCCTGCTAATGACCCTCAAGCCTCATGTTACAGAATCCTTTAGGTACTATAAATTTTACACCATAATGAGTAGGGAAATGATGTGCGGTTTGTCTCACTAATGTGATTTATAAAGAATTACACGAAATCTAGTCTTATATAATAACACATGCAACATTTAAGAAGTGTTTAAAACTGTATAAACAGTTATTTACTATTCAACACACAGGTTCATTTAACATGTTGAATTTACATTACATTTATATTTAGTAATTTAGCTACCTTGCAAATGAGAGAATAACACAAGTCAGTAGAAAAGGAGGAACCAGTTACACTGTAGTATTATCAAACCTGTTCATCACTCTGCCTTCAACGCTTTTTCTTATTGTCCTACTCTTTTAATAATTTTCTTATTTGTGGGTTCCACAGACTGTCCTGTATGATGCAGAACATTGCTGCCTTTGATACAGACTACATTACTGCCTGCATTATCTGCAATTATTATCTGTAATGAGCCAAGTCTCCGGTGGCGTACAGCAAGTCACATGCTAGTATGTTCCAAGAGGAAGTTTCAGAAAGTGCAGTGGTAATTAGGTCTGCACACCTAGTCACACCTTTTCTATGCAAATTTATCTTCATGGTTCACCATTGTTACCTAAGGGCTTTATAGAGGGTCTGAGGTTTACAAGTCATGGTTCTAAATTCAAACTGCCTATTTAGAGGATGCTTGTTTGCGCTGCTGATGTTCTTGATATTTTGTGTGTGTGTGTGTGTGTGTGTGTGTGTGTGTGTGACGATCGTGGAACACAGGAACAGGATGGAGTCCAGAGTTCAACACGTAGAGTGTTTATTATACAATATGCTCGGTAACTGACAATGGTGCTAGACCGAGATCGAAGCAGCGTGACCGCGATGAAGGCAATCGCCAACGCCGCCGAGAAGAAGACTCAATCGCAAATCCGAAAATATCCAATAATCCAAACACGAGAGCAGAAGGGTGAGTAATACACGAACCAACGCGAGGAGAGGATAGAAACGGAAGCTATAAGTAGGGAGAAACCGGATAAGCCAATAAGGAAACGGAAGTTAGAACTCTGGAGATGGAGGGCGGTCCTGAGCATGCGCAACGCGATCCCCAGGGTGGCACACAGAGGGCACTGATGTGACAGTGTGCAAGGAAAGACAGCGCATTTGTTGGTAAATCCTTCCTCTTTATCAAAGTATATTTTGAACATACATACAGTATTTGTGTTTGCCACCACAAGTCATTAAACAGCTGCATTGGCCTACAGCTGCATTTCTTCTAAGCTGCTTGTATCATGAAAAGTGCTGTTTTAGTGCTCATGTGATCCATAGTGTGTTTTTATACTTTATTAACTTTAAAATTAGTTCATAGTCGTGTTTTTTTAAGAACTCAATATTAATATTATTTTTGTGGTGAAGAGTTATCCGTTTACCCAAATGCCACATGGCTGACACCTTTCACATGATCTAAGCTCTGTTACCACAGACACAGGTAGGTGAAGCCTGTCAGCTCAACAAGTTTAAACTGTGTCTTCAGTGTCTATGTTTTGCTGTTCGAACCCTGCATGTTAAATACTACTTACCTCAAAATGATCTAAGTAAAAGTAGTAATACAACCATTGCACAAATACATTACAAACTAAATAACTTGCAAAGAAAAATCACTGCATATGAACAACATATATTAAGTTCAAAATACTGGTTTGATTTATTTATTTAAATAAAAGGGATAATACACATTTGTCACAATCCGACTGTAAAGATAGTTCTGGAGACGTGGATGCAGAACAAAAGTTATTTATTGAAAAGCAAGGCAGAGGTAGGGTGGTGCAGGAGGAGGGTTGGTCGAGGGAGATGTTGCCAACTGGACCCAGGCCGAGGTGTGGAACCTGGAACAGAGGACTGGGCAGAGCACAACACCGAGCAAAAGAACAACCAAACAAAACAAGGCACACACTAATACTAACGCTGTAGTAAGAGAACCCTACACTGGCTATGCGTGAGAAGAAACAGGAAAGACTAGTGAGGTCGTCTAGAGCAGACAAAATAACAAACCCTAACAAAGACAGAATAGGTGTGTTAACGAGAGTGTAATCACAAAACCTGAAAGAAGAAAGCGTGTAGAAAGTGCACAAAGAGGTACGGTGAACTACACGGGACGACGAGCGGCTCAGGAAGGAACTGAAACAGACAAGGGATGGGGAGACAGCGAGAGGGTTAATACACAGGGAAGAAAATAATGTTAGTTCACCGAAAGGAAGAGGATTAGTAAACAGATTGGAACCGTTAGTATGCTGAGTGAACACTGAGACACGGACGCCCTCAGGTGGTGGCGCGCCAGCGGAGCAGGCTGGGACGTGCGCGAACTCCGCCCCACCCGGCCGAAGCCGAACCACCTGAGCGGACGGACAGAGATCGCTCCCGGGACGCAGGACACTAGGGACAGGATGAATACTGGAAACAGAAAGAGGATTAGACAGACACCAGGGAGCGATCACAGATAAACACAGACGTTCACTCATACGACGACAGATACTGACCTAGACACGGAGGTGAGAACGCAGATGCTAACACACAGCTAACACAAACAGACACGCACTCACCGAGATCAGACACGCCACGAGACACAAAGCAGACAGAATAGCAGTCAAAAAATCGCTCGGCATGTATGATAAATCAGGGACAATACTTCGCGATCCGTCCCGTGTGAAGACAGAGCTTAAATAAGGTAAACGACCCATCAAACAAATTAGCCTCACCTGGTGCCGGAGCGAAAGCGGAACTAGAAGGCGGGGCTAAGAGCGCGAGTGACAGAGCGTGCAGGAGAGACCGATGCAGAACCCGGATTTCTTACATAGCCCCCCCCCGAAGAGGTCGTCAAGGGGGCACCACCGGGGGCAACTGGAGACGACCTACCGGAACTAACTCGGGGAGGGTCGGGACGGGAACGGGTGCTGCGGGTGGCTCTGCCCGGGACAGAAGAGGGACCGGATGATGGGTCAGACTCAGGACGTGGTCTGGTGCGGGGACGACCCCTGGGCCTACGAGGCTGAGGTATCGGGAGACCCGTGTCCTGATTGCCAGACGAGAGAGGTTGGCTGGCACTAGGGGGAGCAGAGGCAGGTAGGGGACTCTGGTGTGGGCGACCCCTAGGTCTGCTGGGTAGGGAACCTGGGAGCCTGCCTCTGCGAGCCGGTGTGCGAGGGGGTCTCCCTCTGGGACGAGGAGCAGGACGGTCAGGGTGAGTCAGGTGATACTGGTCGAGTAGCGTCCTGTCCAGTATGTCCGTCCGTCTAGTCCATGAACGTTCTTCGGGACCGTACCCCTCCCAGTCGACCAAGTACTCCAGTCCTGAGTCAGTCCGGCGCGAGTCAAGGATTTGGTTAACGGTGTATGTGGGACGGTCGTGGGGGAGTTCTCTAGCGATGCGTTGGTGGGGTTCACTGTCAAGGGGACCGGGTTTGAAGGGTTTGAGGAGGGAGACGTGGAAAGATGGTGAGCTTCTCAGTCGGGGGGGTAGTCCTAGTGTCACCGTCACGTCGTTAACTCTCTTAACTATGGGGTACGGTCCAATGTACTTGGCACCCAGCTTCTTACTGCCGGGTACCCGAAGGTCTCTGGTGGAGAGCCAGACCTGGTCTCCAACTTGGTAGGAGGGACCCTCACTCCTCCTGCGGTCTGCAAACCGTTTGGTCCTGGCGTTGCTTACAGTAATCCTCTGGTGGACCGTTTCCCAGACCTCTTCGCTCCTGCGGAACCAGTCGTCGACGGCCGGTGCATTGGATGGAGTGGGGTCCCAGGGAGCAAAAGGGGGTTGAAACCCCAGGAAACATTGAAAGGGAGTGATTCCCGTGCTGGAGCTCCTGAGCGAATTTTGGGCTATCTCTGCCCAAGGGAGGAAGGTTGCCCAGTCATTCTGGTGGCTCTGACAGTAGGTTCGGAGGAACTTGGCCAGCTCCTGGTTAGCCCGCTCGCACTGCCCATTGCTTTCTGGGTGATAACCCGAAGTAAGGCTAATGGATGCGCCCATCTTCTTGATGAAGGCCTCCCAGACAGCGGAGGTGAACTGTGGGCCCCGGTCCGAGACAATGTCCTCCGGGAGGCCGAAATGACGGAACACCTCTGCGAACAGGGCCTCGGCCGTCTGGAAGGCTGAGGGCAGTGCGGGCAAGGCGATGAACTTGACCCCCTTGGAGAACCGGTCCACAATGGTCAGGATGGTGGTGTTGCCCTCTGACACTGGTAGGTCCGTCACAAAGTCGAGGGCGATGTGACTCCAAGGGCGTTGGGGGACCGGGAGCGGGTTCAGTTTCCCTGCTGGGAGCTGGCGTGGGGTTTTGGTGGCAGCGCAGGTGGCGCATGACGCGACGTCTCGGGCTACGTCGGTCCTCATGGATGGCCACCAGTATTTCTCTTGGAGCCTCTAAAGTGCGATTGCCACCTGGGTGTCCCGAGCTGAGGTTCGTATGTGCCCAGGCGATTAGTTCTTGGCGAAACTGGTTGGGCACAAACAGTTTGTCCGGAGGTGTGTCTCTCAGGCGGGCCTCCGGGTTATCTCTGTTAGCGACCCGGATTTGTTCGTCCAATTGCCAGGGGATGGTTCGGACAAAAACTCGAGTCGGCAGTATGGTCTTCACTGGTGGCGTAGCCTTCTCCTGGTCTTCATACCTTCTAGACAATATATCTGCCTTGGCATTGTCTTTACCCGGTCGATACGTCACTGCAAAATCGAACCGGTTAAAGAAGAGTGACCACCGGGCCTGTCGAGCATTGAGTCTCCGGGCACACTTCAGGTACTCGAGGTTCCGATGGTCCGTGATCACCTGGACTGGGAACTTGGCCCCCATGAGCCAGTGTCTCCACTCCTCAAACGCCAGTTTGATGGCCAGCAGTTCTCTATCCCCCACGTGATAGTTTTGTTCCGCGGGGGAGAGTTTCCTAGAGAAGTAGGCTACGGGGTGCAGCCTGGGGGGCGTACCTTGCCGCTGCGATAGCACGCCTCCGACCCCGAGGGAGGATGCGTCCACTTCCACCACGAAGGGTGAGTTAGGGTCAGGGTGAACGAGCACCGGAGCCGTGGTGAACGCCTTTTTCAGCCTCTCAAAAGCCTGCTGAGCTCTGTCCGACCAGGAGAGTCTCCTCGGTTTACCCCTGAGTAATTGCGTCAATGGAAGAGCGATCTGGCTAAAAGATCTGATGAATCGACGGAAGAAGTTAGCGAACCCCAGAAAGCTTTGAAGCTCCTTCACCGACTGGGGCGTCCTCCAGTCCAGGACCGCTTGTACCTTCACCGGGTCCATCTGGATTCCTTGCTTGTTAATGATATACCCCAAGAATGTGATCTCCCGTTTGTTAAACTCACATTTATCCGCTTTGACGAACAGTCCATGCTCCAGTAGCTTGCTCAAGACCTTTCTGGTGTTGTGGACATGGCTGGCGGAGTCTGGTGAGTAAATCAGTATGTCGTCCAAGTAGACGATGGCGCATTTTCCCAAGAACTCCCGTAGAACGTCATTGACCAGACACTGGAACACCGCTGGCGCGTTGGTCAGTCCGAACGGCATCACCAGGTACTCGTAATGACCGGATGAGGTGCTGAACGCCGTCTTCCACTCATCCCCCTCCTTGATTCGGACCAAGTTGTAGGCATTCCGCAAGTCGAGCTTCGTGTACCACTTGGCGGCGCGTAGTTGTTCCAGTGCCGAGGGGACGAGAGGAATGGGGTAGGTGTAGCGCTTCGAGACCTGGTTGAGTTCGCGGTAGTCAATGCATGGTCCTAGGGAGCCGTCTTTCTTGGGGACGAAGAAAAAGCTGGAGCTGGCAGGGGATTTAGAAGGTCGGATGAACCCCTGCGCCAAGGCCTCGTTGATGTATTCCTCCATGGCTGTGGTCTCCTTAACCGATAGAGGATATGGCGTGGAACGGGGAACCTTGGCGTCCGGCAGGAGTTCGATACCGCAGTCGTACTCTCGGTGCGGTGGCAGACGACATGCAAGCCCCTTGCTGAATACCTCCGCTAGGTCTTGGTATTCCTCCGGGACGTTCTCGGGGAGACTGTCAGGGGGTTGGTCTGTGACCGCCACGTGCAGCCTCCGTCCCACCGGGACCAGACATCGCCTGACGCACTGTGGGGACCAGGCCAGGATGTCCAACGGCTCCCAGGAGATCTTGGGGTTGTGGTCCCGCAGCCATGGCTGACCCAGGATGACTGGTGACAGTGGCTTCTGCATGATCAACAGTGACCTCTTCTCCTTGTGGAGAGCACCGACGCCCAGTGCTATGGGTTGGGTTCTGTGCGTGACGGTTCCCACCGTGGTTCCATTGACTCCCGAGATCTTGATGGGAGCTGGTAGAGGGACGGAGGGGACCTGGAGACGTCGTACCAGGTGTTCCTCAATGAAGTCACCCTCTGAGCCCGAGTCGATGAGGGCGGTCACTGTGAACGTGTGCGACAGGTGAGATATTTGAGTGAGAATCCGTGAATTTCCCTTACAAACAGATTGGATCGGGCTCACCTGGCGGACACTGGGCGTCGGACGTCTTGTCCCAGTCCTCCTCGCTCCTCCTGCTACCTCTGCCTGTTTGTCCTCCGTTTTCCGGGTCTTCCGGGGGCATTGCGCCACCCGATGTCCGGCTCCCCCGCAGTGCAGACACAGGTGCTGGCGTGGCTGCTGTTGCCGTTGTCGCTTGGGTACCTCGGTCTGCCCCAACTCCATGGGGACTGGAGGCGCGGCGGCCGCCGCAGGTTGCGGGGTGTTTATTCCCGAGGAAGGGTCAGGCGGGGTGGCATGCTGATCCAACTGGATAGCCAACTGGATGACTTGAGACAGGTCCAGGTTGAGGGAGCGATAAACCAGTTCCCTCTGCAGTGAGGAAGACAGACCAGCCTTGAACTGGGAGATGAGAGGCACCTCGTTCCATCCGCTGGCGGCCGCCAAGGTGCGGAAGTGCAGTGCATACTCCGCAACCGATCTTCTCCCCTGCCGAAGCAGTCGCAGTTCGTCTCCGGCCGCCGCCCCGTGACGAGGGTGGTTAAAGGTGGCCCGGAAAGCCTCAAGGAAGGCGGTGAGTGACGTGACGTCGGCCCCGTTATTCCGCCAGATAGCCGTAGACCATGCGGACGCCGGCCCGGTGAGCCGGGAGATGAGCAGGGCGATGGCGTTTCGGTCCGTGGTGGGTGGACGGCTGGCGAGGAACAGGGAGAATTTCAGGAGGAATTCCTCGCAAGCCTCAGGATCCCCGGCATAGCACGGCGGTTCCGGGATGGGGATGAGCGTTGTGCCATCTCCGGCCGGGGGGACGGCCGCACCAGCAGCGCCCGAGGTGCCCCCTGTGGACGATGGGGCGACCTGAGGAGACAGGTTAGGTGTGGTGCTGCTGGGGTTACCCACGGTGTCACCTGGTGGCGGGACAGGTGATTTGGCGGCTCCTGTGGACAGTTCCTGCACACGCTGAGTCAGGAACAGCAGAGCCTGTCCTTGATCCAGGACTTGCTGCGTGAGCCGCTGAAGCAGTTGTTCCGCCGTCTCCATGGTGAGGCGAAGTATTCTGTCACAATCCGACTGTAAAGATAGTTCTGGAGACGTGGATGCAGAACAAAAGTTATTTATTGAAAAGCAAGGCAGAGGTAGGGTGGTGCAGGAGGAGGGTTGGTCGAGGGAGATGTTGCCAACTGGACCCAGGCCGAGGTGTGGAACCTGGAACAGAGGACTGGGCAGAGCACAACACCGAGCAAAAGAACAACCAAACAAAACAAGGCACACACTAATACTAACGCTGTAGTAAGAGAACCCTACACTGGCTATGCGTGAGAAGAAACAGGAAAGACTAGTGAGGTCGTCTAGAGCAGACAAAATAACAAACCCTAACAAAGACAGAATAGGTGTGTTAACGAGAGTGTAATCACAAAACCTGAAAGAAGAAAGCGTGTAGAAAGTGCACAAAGAGGTACGGTGAACTACACGGGACGACGAGCGGCTCAGGAAGGAACTGAAACAGACAAGGGATGGGGAGACAGCGAGAGGGTTAATACACAGGGAAGAAAATAATGTTAGTTCACCGAAAGGAAGAGGATTAGTAAACAGATTGGAACCGTTAGTATGCTGAGTGAACACTGAGACACAGACGCCCTCAGGTGGTGGGGCGCCAGCGGAGCAGGCTGGGACGTGCGCGAACTCCGCCCCACCTGGCCGAAGCCGAACCACCTGAGCGGACGGACAGAGATCGCTCCCGGGACGCAGGACACTAGGGACAGGATGAATACTGGAAACAGAAAGAGGATTAGACAGACACCAGGGAGCGATCACAGATAAGCACAGACGTTCACTCATACGACGACAGATACTGACCTAGACACGGAGGTGAGAACGCAGATGCTAACACACAGCTAACACAAACAGACACGCCACGAGACACAAAGCAGACAGAATAGCAGTCAACAAATCGCTCGGCATGTATGATAAATCAGGGAAAATACTTCGCGATCCGTCCCGTGTGAAGACAGAGCTTAAATAAGGTAAACGACCCATCAAACAAATTAGCCTCACCTGGTGCCGGAGCGAAAGCGGAACTAGAAGGCGGGGCTAAGAGCGCGAGTGACAGAGCGTGCAGGAGAGACCGATGCAGAACCCGGATTTCTTACAACATTAGTCGACTTTTTTATAATATAAATGTGGCAGATTTAGTGTCACAAAGTGGCTGTAAGGATTGGTCTGGAGACGTGTATGCAGAACAAATCAGGTTTATTAAGAAGCAAGGCAGAGGTAGGGTGGTGCAGGAGGAGGATTGGTCGAGGGGGGCGTTGCCAACTGGACCCAGGCCGGGGTGTGGAACCTGGACAGAGGACTGGGCAGAGCACAACACCGAGCAAAACCAACAACCAAATAAAACAAAGCACACAGATATAATTACGCTGTAGAAAGAGAACCCTACACTGGCTATGCGTGAGGAAAAGCAGAAACGACTAGTGAGTGTGTCTAGGGTAGACAAAATAACAAAACCTACGATAGGAAGAACAGGCGTGTCAAAGGGAGTGTTAGACAAAAACCTGAAGGAAGAAAGCGTGGAGAAAGTGCTCAGAGAGGTACGGTGAACTACACGGGACAACGAGCGGCTCAGAATCAGACTGAAACAAACAAGGGATGGGAAGACAGCGAAGGTGTTAATGCACAGGGAAGGAAACAACGTTAGTTCACCGAGAGAGAGAGTATTAGTAAATAGATGGGAACCGTTAGTATGTTGAGTGAACACTGAGACGCGGACGCCCTCAGGTGGTGACGCGCCAGCGGAGCGCGCTAGGGTGAACGCGAACTCCGCCCCAACCGGCCGAAGCCGAACCACCTGAGCGGACGGACAGAGACAATGATCGCTCCCGGGACGCAGGACTCTAGGGACAGGGGGAACGCTGAAATCAGAAAGAGGATTAAACAAGACACTGGGAGCGATCAAAGAAACACACAGACGTTCACTCATTCAACAACAGAGACTAACCTAAACACAGAGGTGAGAGCACAGATGCTAACAAAAAGCTAACACAAACAGACGCACACTCACCGAGACCAGATACACCACAGGACAAAACGCTGAGAGAACAGATTGAGAACAGTAGCCAAAAAATCGCTCGGTATGTATGCAAGCAGGGACAATACTTCGCGTTCGTCCCGTGTGAAGACAGAGCTTAAATAAGGTAAACGACCCATCAAACAAATTAGCCTCACCTGGTGACGGAGCGAGAGCGGAACTAGAAGGCGGGGCTAAGAGAGCGAGTGACAGAGCGTGAAGGAGAGGCAGAACCCGGATTTCTTACATTTAGCCAAATGGAAATTTTTTATCTGCAGTCCCAGGGCATGTTCATATTTAAAATAAACAGTTTCACAAAACACAGTTAAAATAAGTGCACCTCTGAAAAAAAAATTCCCATTGAAGTTTATATGACAACTTTAAAAAATAATAACTGAACCACCAGTGTGTACATAGCCTGTTTGCTGTGAAAGATACAGGAGGTAAAGCTTGATTAAACTACTTTATGTAAAATGTTATAAAGAGAACCACCAGATTAGCTTTTGGGTGTCATAGGAAAGAACTGAAAATTATGGAAATTTTAAATGCACAAATTAGGTGTTTTAATATATATATATATACATTTAATATATATATATATATATATATATATATATATATATATATATATATATATATATATATATATATAATATATAATGTAAAGTATAAACATAACTTTTTTTTGTCTATATTTATGTTAATAAGTGCTTCTCTTTTGCCAAGATAATACATCCACCTCACAGGTGTGCTTTATGCTGTGCCTTTTTTCTCAATGTCAGCACTGAGCTGACATTATTGAAAAAAGGGTACCAAAATGTCCAGCCACCTGCATCCTTTACGCAGGGTCATGTGCACACTCATAAATGATTAGAGGATGACTAACAATGTGCAAAGTAAAAATTAGTTATGAGCTGTCTCTGACTATATTTACAAGGTGATGAGATAAGATAAAGATGTATCTAATAAAGTGCATAAAGTGTAAACACACTGCTGTTGTCAGGGGCGTGTCTGCAAAGGCAAAAATGAAGCACAGTAGCACAGAAAGGATCCAGGAGGCGCAGATAAGGTGAACTGAGTTTATTCGGAGTCGGCACGCTCATGCACAAAGAGTCGAACACACTTGACATAAATGACGCCAGAACGCTGACACAACAGAAACGGAAGAAATAAATACAAAACCCCGACCACGTGCAAACTAAAAGCAACCATTGAACATAACAAATACATTAACTAAATGAGGACCAATGAACGAAAATACTCAAAAGAAAATGAAAACAGGTGAGGAGTGCCTAGCACTCCTTACATTACCCCCCCCCCCCCCCCCCCCCCCCCCAAAAAAAACAAAAAACAAAAAAAAAACGGGCAACCAAGGGGGAGCAGATGACAGGGAGCAGGGAGAACCCCTGGGGGCCCCGGGCCCTGCGGGAGAGCCGTTGGCACCAGCGGAGTACGATATAGGTCGTGGTGTGTGCTGTCGGTCCCATGGAGCTTGGATGACCGCGGGGGCCTAATCAGGATGCCTAGGCAGCGGGACCGTTTCAGGGCACGATGGCGACGCAGACGGGGTCGTTTCAGGGCGCGACGGCGGCACGGGGACCGTTTCAGGGCGCAGAGACGGCGCGGGGGCCTTTTCCGGGCGCCGAGGCGGCGCGGGGGCTTTTTCCGGGCGCTGAGACGGCGCGGGGGCCTTTTTAGAGGGACTACAGCGGGCAACTGACTCGGAGCGGAGGGCAACTGACACGGAGCGGAGGGCAACTGACACAGAGTGGAGGGCAACTAACACGGAGCGGAGGGCAACTGACACGGACCGGAGGGCAACTGACACGGAGCGGAGGGCAACTGGCATGGAGCAGAGGGCAACTGGCACGGAGCGGAGGGCAACTGCTCGGGAACCCCAAGCCACAAGTCAAATCCTCTGGAACCACAGACAGCTCCTCTGGAACCACGGGTCGCTCCTCTGGAACCATGGGCTGCACCTCTGGAACCACGGGTCGCTCCTCTGGAACCACGGGCCGCTCCTCCTGCATACAGAACCACGCGGCCAGTATCCCCGCCCAGAGAACGGAAAGGACATCACACACATCAGGAACCTCAGGCATACACACAGACGGAGGACAACACTGGGAACCACCACCCACAGGAACACACTCAGACACTTGACAAACATCTTGCACACCGCTGACACCCAAATGTTCCCTCCCAACCAGGCCCGCACTCTCCAACGAGACAGCAGAAGTTGCGGATACCGCCGAGGGGACACCCTCCACGATGCAGTTTGAGGGAGGCTTGGCTCTGCCCCGACGGCTGCACCGGGTCCGGTGTTTAGCCGGGGGTATCGGTTTAGGAGGTTTCAGGCGCTTAATCGCACACCTCGTGAAGTCACGCACAGACTCCAAGGCGGCGATGGACAGGGAAGGGATGCGGATCGAGGACCTATGGGGAAGGTGGAGGATACAGGTGTAGGAAGGAGGAACACAAAAACAGGGGGATTCCTCCGAGGAGGGACAAAGAAGATGAGTGGATTTGAGGGGTGTTAGGGAACCGGGCCATAAATCAGGGGACTGTAAAAGAACGTGGGGAGGAAGAACGTGCCCCGAGAGAAAGGAATCGAATTCATCCTCGGAGTCGACACATGAGTCGAGACTTTCCTCAGAATACACCGATTCAGATTCTTCCCGGGATACGACTTCCTCATACCACCACCACGGTTTGGACATGAAAAAAGACGGCCACACACAAACGAACAAAGCCAGCCGAGCTCTCCTACCCCCGTCGGCTCAACGCGCAGCGGAACCGACTCGCTGAACCATGGAACCGAGTGACTCGATGCGATCGCTGAGTTCACCCGGCTCAGACAGGGTTCGCGGGGAAGAGAGAGCGGACGAAAAAAGAAAAAGGGCTAAATGGCGGGGCTAGCGCCGAAATTAAGCAGCGCTACGGCTGCCGCCGGAGGGATAGAGGGGGGAAGAGAAAAACAAACCTACCTCAACTCGTTCCTGGATCCGATTCCTTATGGTTCTGGCGTTCTGTCAGGGGCGTGTCCGCAAAGGCAAAAATGAAGCACAGTAGCGCAGAAAGGATCCAGGAGGCGCAGGTAAGGTGAACTGAGTTTATTCGGAGTCGGCACGCTCATGCACAAAGAATCAAACACGCGTGATATAAATGACGCTGGAACGCTGCCACAACGGAAACGGAAGAAATAAATACAAAACCCTGACCACGTGCAAACTAAAAGCAACCAATGAAAATAACAAATACATTAACTAAATGAGGACCAATGAACGAAAATACTCAAAAGAAAATGAAAACAGGTGACAGCTGTGTCTTATGCAGTCATAACAGCACAGAGAAAAAGTTGAAGTACAGTCTGTACTTGAGAATCAGAATCAGGTTTATTCGTCACATGCGTAGATATACATGGTACAGCCAGCAGTGAAATTCTTACTTGACCTCTCCACAGAAAGTTTAATTGTTAATTTGTAAAAGATAAGAAAATAGAAGAATAAAGATAAAAATAAAGATAAAAATAAAATTTAACTATGTATATACACTGTGCAAATGGAATTATAATGGAAATTATAAATGGAATTATAAAGTGGGTTGTGCTTTAGTGCAAATATTGCAGTGCAGGGTTACAAGTTATTTTAGACATGAAGGTGTTGTGGGTTGTGTCCGTTTAGTCCTGGTTCAGGGTCCGAATCGCCGTTGGGAAGAAGCTCCTCCTCATCCTCTTTGTGTTTGCCTTCAGGAGACGAAAACGCCGTCCTGATGGCAATAGAGTGAAAAGTTTGTTGTCAGGATGACTGAAGTCTTCCATAATCTTTTTGGCTTTGGACCAGCACCACTTCCTGTAGATGGTCTGGAGGACTGGAAGTGCTACTCTGATGGTGCGTTCGGCCGAACGTACCACCCTTTGTAGTGACCGTCTGTCCAGATGGGTGCTGTTCCCGAACCAGGTTATGATGTTCCCTGTGAGGATGCTTTCAACGGTGCAGGAGTAGAAATTCTGTAGGACCTTGGAGGGCAGCCTGAAGTCTCGTAGACGTCGAAGGTGGTAGAGACACTGACGAGCCTTCTTTGCCAGTTTGTTAATGTGGCAGGACCAAGATAGGTCCTGCATGATGTGAACTCCAAGGTACTTGAAGCTGTCTACTCTTTCCACTGCAGCACCGTTGATCCTCGCAGGGTGGAAGCTCCTCGTCTGTTTCCTGCTGTAGTCCCCTATCAGCTCCTTACTTTTGCTGACGTTGAGTTGGAGATTATTATCCTGGCACCAGGTCTCCAGGTGAATAATCTCCACCATGTAGGCCCTTTCATCGTTGTTGGAGATCAGGCCTACTACAACGGTGTCGTCAGCAAACTTAATGATGGTTGTGGAGCTGGAGGTGGCCACGCAGTCATAGGTGTATAATGAGTACAGCAAAGGACTCAAAACACACCCCTGAGGAGCCCCAATACTGAGAGTGATGGGGGTGGAAAGATGCTTGCCAACTCGCACTGCCTGCCGTCTGTCCATCAGAAAACTGGAGATCCAGTGACACAGGGATGGGTAAAGTCCCAGATTCTCCAGCTTGGTGTTGAGTGTGGAAGGGATAATAGTGTTGAATGCTGAACTATAGTCCACGAACAGCATTCTAACATAATTATTCCTCCCAGTGTCCAGGTGAGACAGGGCAGAGTGAAGCAGGTGTGAGATGGCATCATCCGTGGAGCGGTTATGGCAGTAGGTGAACTGTAGGGGGTCTAAGGAGTCCGGAAGTGAAGAAGTGATGAAGCCTCTGATCAGTTTTTCAAAGCACTTCATCACAACTGATGTTAGGGCTACAGGGCGGTAATAGTTCAGGCAGGCTTGCTGAGATGTCTTCGGAACCGGGACAATGACAGACTGTTTAAAGCACGATGGTACGACACCCAGTGACAGAGAGAGATTCAAAATCTTGGTGAATACCAGAGAAAGTTGGGATGCGTAGGTTTTCAGGACACGCCCGCATATCCCGTCTGGTCCTGCAGCTTTCCTGGTATTCACTCCTCTGAACACTTTCCTGACGTCACTCTCCAAGATGACGAGTGGCGGCTGTTCGTCGCGAAGGTCTGCACATGCGCGGTCAGCTGCACCGTGAGCCGTGTGGGTTGGAGAGCCGAAGCGAGCAGAAAAGTTATTTAGCTTGCTCGCCAGCCATCTGCACTCATTAAACCGGAGGGTGTGCTTTTATAGTCCGTCACTGTCCGCAGTCCCTGCCATAAAGATCTCGAGTCACGCTGCTGGAACTGTGACTCTAGTTTCTCGGCATAGCGCTGTTTTGCCTGTCGTACCACCCTGCGCACTCCGTATGACACGACTTTATATTCCTCCATACTGTTGCTGATAAGTCCTGAGTTATAGGCAGCTGTACGTGCTTTCAAAGCATCACAGACAGATGTATTCATCCATGGCTTCTGGTTGGGAAACGTCCTGACGGTGATTCTGGGAACCGTGTCATTAACCAGCTTCCCAACGAAGCTCACTACAGAGTCCGCAAACAGACTGACGTCATCAGCACAGCTGGTTTGGAACCTGTCCCAATCCGCGTCATCCAGAGCATCTTGCAGGGCGTCTTGGTCGGTCCAGCTCCCTCTGAGCCACGACTTCCTGTTTCAGTCTTTGTTTATATTTTGGCATCAGAAACATGGCGGCATGGTTGGACTTCCCAAACGGTGGATGAGCCTGAGCCCTGTAACTGTTCTTAATCATGGTGTAACAATGGCCCAGTGTCCGGTTGCCTCTGGTTGGGCAGCTGATGTGCTGATGAAACTCCGGTGCTGCACATCTGAGGTTAGTGCTGTTGAAATCGCCAACAACGATGAGCGCGGCGTCCCGGTGTTAAGTTTGTAACTGTGTGAGCGCGTCATGAAGCTCACACAGCGTGGTGTCCGTGTTGGCCTGGGGTGGAATGTAGACTGATATAACGATGACCGAAGTAAATTCCCGAGGAAGATAGAAGGGACAAAACTTGAGTATGAGCAGTTCCAGGTTCGGTGTACAGGAGCGTGTCAGTGTAACAACACTGGTGTTGTTGCACCAGCGATTGTTTACAAAAACACAAACTCCACCACCTTTAGACTTCCCCGAGTCCACTGTTCTGTCCATACAGTACACCGTGAAGTTCACGGATGGCAAGATGGTGTGGTCCGGTACCGCTGGGTTCAGCCATGTCTCGGTGAAGCAGAGAAGATTGCAGTCTCTAATGTCTCTCTGGAACTTAACTCTCGCACGAAGGTCGTCCAGTTTGTTCTCCAGAGACTGGACGTTGGCTAGCAGGATACTAGGTAAGGGGGCACGGTGTGCCCTGGCCCTCAGCCTGTTCCTGATGCCCGCTCTTTTCCCTCGGGGTCGTCTCGAAACAAGTGTCTCTATCATCTGATGCGTGCCGTGGTGAAAAGAAAAAGTCCAAGAGTGTTATAAATAGACAAAGTAAGGTAGAAGGTTTGTGGAGAAGTCGTGACGGCAGCCGACCTCCAGCCGACCTGAAAGTGTTCAGTATCTTACTTGTTAAACAAGAAAGTGTTCAGTATCTTACACTGAACTAAAAATGAAATGAAAGTACCTAATGAATGGTCCAGTGAGTATATGCATGCGTGTGTATATTAGAATGAGAAAGAGAGAATTGAACAATGTAAAATTATGTATATGAAATATAACTGGAACTAGTAAAAAAGAAACAGGATTATATTTCGCCCTCTATTTTCTAAGATTATTAAGTATCCTGTTACTGGTGTAATTAATACTGTTAATCATTAGATAATTAGACCTTATTAAATGTCTTAAAATATTTTTATTTTTTATATATATATATATATATATATATATATATATATATATATATATATATATATATATATATATATATATCACACGTGTACAGTTTGTGTGCAAAGAAACATCTGTATGGGCAAATCCACTCATCTGACCCAACGACCAACCCAACGACCAACACGCAACACAAATGCTTCACATTCCTTTGTCAGATTAGCCAAAATTCTGTTTTATTACTTTTTCTTGTGTAGATGAATCAAATTCTATTTTGTTGACATGTGATAAAACTTATGAATGGCTGTGGTAAGCTAGGAGTCTGTATAATGTTCTGTCTTCTTTATGAAAAAAACAGCAGAAACAGGTTAATAAGTGAACACCAAATACCTTTTAATGGTACAATCTGTGTAGTGTTCATGTTAAAGCCAATAAATGTTTGGTTTCAGCCAGTCGGTATGTTTGTATTACATACACAGATCCATAAACACGGTATTCAGATGATCAGAGGGTGCAGTGAGCAAACAAAATGTGTGGGGGGAACATTATGTACATTAGGAACGAAGTTGCTTTCATTTAAACATCAATTATACTAGGAACTTGAAAAACAATTAAATTGATGCATTAATGCATTCAGAGTTGCTGTAATTAAATTATTCCATTTAATTAACAAATTATATTGAACTTCTCCCAGAAGACTGGCATTCACATCATCTGCTGTATAACGAGCAAAATAATGCCAAAACGTTCATGAGTAAATAACTGTGTTGAATACAGACAAGATTTTATTTAGTGCTAATATCCTTTATTTAATGTGACATGGAGAAATGATAATTGCCAAAGAGTGTATTTATTAATTATATTTTATTTTCAGCATAATGCAGAGCCATTTTTAAACAGCACACTGTTTAATTGCACATAAATAAAAATGATGCACAAAAATGTAAATGTAGCCTAACATGCAACAAAATACTTTAAATTGTTTGTAAACCTAACAAAGGAAAGCTGTTTATAGCCCATGAAAATAGAACAAAGTAAATAACGTAAACTAAAATAAAAAAAACAATACATACATACATAAATACACTCTCTCTCTCACACACACACACACACACACGCATACACACACACTTAAATGAAAATAGTAAGGTATAAGCTTTTGCAATCAAACAGTGGCATCTGGTGGATATGACAGGCAGCTTTTGGAAACCTTATTAAACACGAAGAGTTGGATCATTAAATTTCACTTTAACTATAAGCAGTGCTTCTGTAAGTTTTTCTTCTTACGTGATTTCTCTGCGTCTTCCATGTTTTAAAGGCAATTGTTTATATTATACATTTAGTTAAGTAGTACTTATACGTATAAGTACTACTTAACTAAATGTAAGTAGTACGTATTTATCACGTTTATGGTGATAGCTGTGCATTTCTAACGCTTTGGTGCATGAAAGAACTTAAAAACGTCATTATTTTGCAGAGATTAGCCAAAAAAGTGTGCAATGCAACAGAGCAATATAAACAAACTTCTAATACGTACAAATACTTTGAAAACGTCATTAATATACTAAAGTCAACAAAAAGTAAAGTTCAAAGCAAAACTTCAGAAAAGGTTTGTAAACACGCAAAAATGCCTGAAATGCATGCCTCAGTTCTTAACTGCATTTAAGATCGTTTTTTAAATTTTTCTAAATGTAAGCAGTGCTTCTGTAAACTTTGCTTCTTACGTGATTTCTCTGCATAGTTCATGTTTTAAAGACAATTGTGCACATCATACATTTAATCTTATACTACTGTTGTGGTTCTCATTTTAATTTTTATGGTGATAGCTGTGCATTTCTATCGCTTTCATACATTTAAGAACTTAAAAACTTTATTATTTTGTAGAGATTAGTAAAAACGTGTGCAATTCAACAGAGCAATCTAAACAAACTTCTATCCATCCATCCATCCATTAATCTTCCGCTTTATCCTTTACTAGCGTCGGTGTGTGTGTGTGTGTGTGTGTGTGTGTGTGTGTGTGTGTGTGTGTGTGTGGGGGGGGGGGGGGGGGGGGGGGGGGGGGGGGGGGGGGGGGTTCCCCATGTCCATCCAGGGGAGAACGTTTCGGACGCCAATCCATTGCTGGGCACAAACTCACTCACTCACACACACTCTATTGTGTGTTTAATGCAGTGATTCTCAATTATTTTCTGTTAAGCCCCCCCTAGGAAGAAGAAAACACACACACACACACACACACACGCACGCACACGCACCCCACCCCCCCCCCCCCCCCCCCCCCCCCCCCCCCCCCCCCCCCCCCCCCCCCCCCCCCCCCCCCCCCCCCCGTACATGACAAAATGGGATGGAAAAGTATTTTTACACGCCCACTGTAGTATCATTTGTCTATAAATTTGTTATAAGTACACCTCTTTTATAACAATGTATCCTTATTAACAATAAAGAAAACAAAAAGGAAAGAAATATAGATCAACTTAGAACAAAGAATCATTTTATTAAATTTGTTTTTTAGTTTGTAACAGAAACGAATGAAATCCTTATTTAAACTATAAACATTTTTGAACTGACTGGCATTTGATACTGAAAATGAAATTAAATAAAATCAATAAATAATAATAAATTCAAATTCATCAGCAATATTAATTCAGGAGCTCAATTTATTAACACTTTAACCTACAAAACAAAAATGAATACAACAATTTGTGCTTTTTATTTATTTATTTATTATTATTTTTTAAATCAAAATAAGGAAATCAGAACTAATGTCTCTAACGCGCCCGTTTTGCAGCGCACCGCTTTTCTGAAGTAGCTTTCATAAAGCGTTATGTTTGCTGGATATACGCGTCATGTTTACGATTAAAGAACTCAAGTGGTTATCAGGGTTTATTGGGGTGTAATGTCTTTAAGTGACGCCTTCATTTATTTGTCTTCATGCTGTCCGCTGCCAACATTTAAAGACACAGCAGACACGCCGGTCTTTCTTCGTCTCCACCTTCGTTACAGTGAAGTTACAGTTACAGTGAAGCCAGGCGCTACAGACACTTCGACATTTAGCTTTCGGTTGACTTTTGTTGCTCTAATTATCTCCATTTCTCTCTATTTCTGTTAAATATTTCTCCATGTTGTATCTTGAAGGTTTGTTCAGTACACTTAATACTATTTGAGAAGCACTGGTTTAATGAGATAATGTTTAATGAGATATGGGATACTGGAAAGTTACCAGATATATGGAAAGAGGCAACAATCATCCCCCTCCACAAACCTGGGGAAGACCACAGCATACCATCCAACTATGCATGATTAACAACAGACTAGTGACAACTAGAAGGCAATAGCACTCTGAGTGACTTCCAGAGTGGCTTCTGGAAAAGGGGAAGCACAACAGACAACCTGATAAGACCGGAAACATTCATCCGAGATGCATTTATAAAGAGAGAACATGGTGTTATCATATTCTTTGACATTCTCCACAACCTGGAGATATGGCATAATGAGAAACCTTCACCATGCTGGTTTTAAAGGACGATTACCAATTTTTATCAAAAGCTTTCTTACAGACATTTTTAAGTAAAAATAAACGAAAGCTTCTCAGAAAGACCTATCCACGAAATGGGAGTCTCACAAGGAATCATTTTATCAGTTACCCTTTTTAACCTAAAAATTAGTGTGGCCTAGGCGATGAAGTACCCCAGGTACTTTCTGCAGTATGTACGTTGACGATCTCTGCATAGGAGTAAGGGCTAAATCTATGGCAAACATTGAACACAAACTACAACAAAATATTAACAACATCGCAAGATGGGCCATGGAAAACGGCTTTAAGTTTTCCAGAGAGAAAACAACAGGTATCTACTTCTGTCAATGGAAAGGTCTCCACTCGGACCCACAACTCCATTTTGACAGCACACCCATGAAGTTTGCGAAGGAGGTAAAGTTCTTAGGACTGATCTTGGACAAAAAACTTAATTTCATCAAACACATACATATAACTAAGGAAAAATACATGCAGAGGTTAAACCTCATGAAAGTCTTGGCCAGTACCAAGTGGGGCGCATCATCCTCATCCAGCTGTACAGAGTGTTAGTCCGATCAAAACTTGACTATGGTAGCATAATAAATGGTGCCACCAGAAAGTCTAATCAGACTGAACTCAATACACCACTCTGGCATAAGATTAGCCCTAGGAGCCCTGATGCAAAGCCTATACACTGAATCCCAAGAACTGTCCCTTGAACACAGAAGAACAAAACTCTCACTGCAATACATCATAAAGCTTAAGGACAACCCACAAAACCTAGTCTACCGAACTGTCTTCACCATACAGCTACTACCTCTATACAAATTAAAACCTACTTTCATCAGACCCATTGGCGCAAGAATGAATCAACATCTGCAAAAACATTTACTTAAGCATGAGCTTCATCAGTAACACATATACAAAACCTCTTCCACCCTGGAAATTAATCAAACCAAACATCACCATGAGTCTGACAAAAAAACGAAAAACAACAACTCACCCAAATAATTACTTGACAGACTTTTCTCAAAATAAGAGAACAATATCAACACATTTTCCCCAATATACAGACAGCTCTAAAACCACAAAGCAAGTTACTGCAGCAGTTGTGACAGTGGAAATCTACGAACTCGCAAACTTCAAGACCCACTAATAAACACTGAAAATGGAGACAGACAGCACAAATTCACTGTAGTGAAACCAGTAACCTGTGATCAGTTTTAAAATTTACAGAGGGAGACCCTGGATGATTCCACGTTGCTTCCTCCTCCACCTGCAGAACCTCTAGAAGGCCAAGCACATCCACCTACCATACAACCCAGCCACAACCCAGCGCACCTCCTGCTGTTCGCCCGAAACAAAAATGTGAGACCAAAGCCCCAGCAAAATAAAGATGATTCTAAAGATGAGCCTGATAAGGACTTGGAGGACATTGGAGAGGACGAGAAACCCCCTGCCCATTGCTCAACTCGACAAGAGAAAAAGGAAGTGCAGATGCCCAATATCCAGGTGATGGGACCAGAAGGACCCGTATTGGTTTTCATACCATGGACTATGGATGACATAAAGAATGCTTGTGAAGATCTGCCACCTATCTTAGAAGGGGGACAAAAAATTGTGGTGTCCCTGAGATTATTTGAGACAGGCTGAAAATCATATGTGAATGAACTGGCACGTGCAGGTGCATATAAATTTAAACTGAAATGGACTGAGGCTCAGGGAAATCTCCCACTTACTGCAAATCTCATATATGAGCCATCAAGTTGTGATGTATCAAGGTTTTTTTTTTTTTGGGTGCCCAAATTTATACACCTGCCTAATTTTGTTTGACCAATTATTGCACACTTTCTGTAAATCAAATAAACTTCATTTCACTGTGTTTCAAATATCACTGTTTGTTCCCTATATGATATATTTAACAGATTTTTTTTATCCAAACAACCAATGATTTATTACGGTAAATCAGGAAAATTAACAAGGCTGCCCAAACTTTCGCACCCGACTGTATTTTCTATCGAAGAGTAGTGGGTTGTTTTGGAAGCACCTCTGCAAGACAGGGACTGGAGGGAAAACCGTGTGTTTTCCTAGTGGATAATGGACAGACCTGGTCTAGAGAGGAAGCTGCAGAATGTGCTGGATGCAGTGTTAGTGTCAAGGGTCGAGAAGTTGCTGATGCAAGGAAGAGCATCTGTAACCAAGTTAACATAAACTCTTAATTGTTAAGCTTATTTAAGCAATGCTTCTGTAAACTTTACTTCTTGCGTGATTTCTCTGCATCTTTGACGTTTTAAAGGCATTAGTGGATATTGACATTTAGTCAAGTAGTTCTGCAATAGGGCGGCACGGTGGCATAGTGGTTAGCACGTTCGCCTCTCAGCGCAAGAGATTCCCGGTTCGAATCCCCATCTGGGTGGAGTTTCCATGTTCTCCCCGTGTCCGCTGGGTTTCCTCCGGGTTCTCTGGTTTCCTCGCACAGTCCAAAAACATGGATCAAGTTAATTGAGTTCTCCAAATTGCCCCATATAGAGTGTGTTTGAGTGAGTGAGTGAGTGTGTGGCCAGCGATAGATTGGCGCCCTGTCCTGGCGATAGATTGGCGCCCTGTCGCCCGAGACGTTCTCCCCTGGATGGGCATGGGGAACCTCACCGCGACCCTAATAGAGGATAAAGCAGGTGATAATGATTGAGTTCTGCAATATTTCTCACATTTATGGTGATAGCTGTGATAGCCTTTTGTACATTTAAGGACTTAAAAATGTCAACATTTTGCAGAAAAAAGCTAACGTGAGCCACACAACAAAAAAATTCTAATATGTACAAATGCTTTAAAAATGTCATTAAGATACTGAAATCTCTAAAAACTTGAAGTTGAATGAAAAACTACTTCAGTGATGTGAAAGTGTTTTAAAATGCACAAAAACACCAGGCATACACAGGTATCTGTGCTTATGTGCATTTAAAGCAGTCCTTCTCAAATAGTGGGGTCGCGGTGCCTGGGGGAGCGCATAACAAGAAATCACAGAGCAAGTGATATTAAGTGTACTGAACAAACCCTCAAGAGACAACATGGAAAAATATTTAACAGGGTGGAGAGAAAGGCAGAGAGAGACGAAGATAATGAGACCAACAAAAGTCAACCGAAAGCTAAAACGAGGAAATATGAAGAAGCGTATGTAGCGCTTGGCTTCACTGTAAGATTCATCTTACAGTTACAGCATCTTCACTGGAGATGAAGCAAGACCGGTGTGTCTACTGTGTCTTAAAATGTTGGCAGCGGACAGCATGAAGCCAAATAAATGGAGGAGTCACTTAAAGACATTACACCCCAATCACGCTGATAAGCCGCTTGAGTTGTTTTAATTGTTTTAACTGCCTAAATCATCACGCGTATAGCCAGCAAAAAAATAAAAGAGTTAATAAAATGATTCTTTGTTCTAAGTTGATCTATATTTTTTTCTTTTTTGTTTTCTTTATTGTTAATAAGGATACATTGTTATAAAAGAGGTGTACTTATAACAAATTTATAGACAAATCATACTACAGTGGGCGTGTAAAAATACTTTCCCATCCCATTTTGTCATGTGGGGGGGGGGGGGGGGGGTTAAGGTGAGTGTGCGTGTGTGTGTGGGGGGGGGCGCAAAATATTTTCTTCTTCCTAGGGGGGGGCTTAACAGAAAATAATTGAGAATCACTGATTTAAGGCCATTTTCACTTTATTTAGGCTGTGATTGTGTTGCATTTCTCTGCATCTATCACGTGTTTAAAGCAACTGTGCATATTAGACATGACTACTGTAGTATTTCTCACATTTATGGTCATAACTGTGCATTTCTATCAATTTTGTACATTTAAAGACTTAAAAACGTCATTATTTCACAGAAATTAGCTAAAACGTGTACAATGCAACAGAGCCACCTAAATTCATTCACGTGAAAATGTTTCTTCTACATGCCAAATGACTCTGCCTTATGGGTGAAGTTGGGAAGATCGGTCCACCATTTTGCAGTGCTTCCGTAAACTTTACATCTTATTTTTCACATTTATGGTGATAGCTGTGCATTTCTAACTCTTTCATGTATGTAAAACAGATTTTCTCAAAATCCACCCCCTTCATTATTGTCTGTGAATGTATTAAATAATTTGGATATTTGGAGACTGCAGCATCCCACTCACAAAGATTGTTCCTTCTATTCCCATGTGCACAAGTCACACTCCAGAATTGATCATTTTCTTGTTAATTTGGAAATAATTTATAACATTAAAGACACTAAATATCATACTATTCTGATTTCAGATCACTGCACAGTTACACTCTGTAAAAAACCACTTAAAATTGTATTTATTTGTGTTAATTGTATGATCAATATTTCAGTTATTCTATTTTATTTTGAAATAAGTGCCTAAAGTAAAATATAAGGTCTTTTATTTTGAAAATGTTTACTTTGTTTTGGAACAGTGCCCTCTTTTGGCACAATTCATGTTCACCGACTCGGTAGTAGGATTTTGCAGCGTTCAGAGACGGTGTTCTGTCGAGTTGCGCTACCCATCGAGTTGAGCTACTTTGGCTTAGTGCGCATGCGCACATCACAGTAGACGATTGTAGGTGACAACAAAATAATGTATCCCAATCAACATCTTTGTTTAGAAACAATGGAACAGTAATAAAACAAAGTTTGCTTTAACGTGAGGAAAATATATATTTTTGAGGTACAAAAGGAGAAACGACAACACAAATATAAAGTAAAAATGCTCCCCTCACTAGACAGCTTTTTCTTTCTTTGTTTCTTTTTTTCAAATAGAATTGCTATTAGGCAAAACAATAAAAAAAGGAATTTTCTTCCTTTCACTGCAATTCAGTTTTTTCTTAAATAAACAGAGTGTAAAAAATATATCACTTAACACAACTTAAAACAAAATTTTCTGAGTTTAGAGAGCTAACAAACCACAGTACAACAAAATTAACACACCACAAGATATTCTGTGAGCAGATATTTTCTCAAGTTGAACAATACAATTGCGTAATAGAAAGAAAAAGGACTTTTTTTAACTTCAGTGCACTTCTGGCTTTAAGCAAAATAAAACCGATAAGTGAAAATTAAAGTATAAATCCCCCCCCCCCATTTAGAAGAAAGGATTAGAGGTTTTTACTTAAGGACAGTATCATGTTCACATTTTTTGGTTTCAGTGACATTCGCCTGATGTTCAGTGGCTGTCCTGCCTTTGAAAAAAGCCTCTCATCTTTTTTTATCTCCCACTCCGAGTCTCTCTCTCCGTACTATGACGTGTCGACTTGGGCGGGTCAGGCTGAGCCCACGTGGCCGCTGTGTAACCTGACTGTGCAACAACAAAAGTGTGTGTGTGTGTGTGCGCGCCACAGTGATATCAGCATTACAGACTCAGAGAATAGACTTTGATAAATCGGCGTGCGCACAAAAAACTTGAGTATCGATCTTTTTACGCAAGTATTGTTCAATACCAATACCAGCGTTGGTATCGATATTATCGATATTTGTATTGATCCGCACAGCTCTAATTTACAACACTTCGCTTGTCGATTCGAGCTACCCTGTCTATTTCGTGTGTTTCAAGGTAATTACTCAAGTTAAATGCATTATATTTCTTATTTAAATGTATATATACGTGCATATGTGCCCTTGAAACAATAATTAACACCCTTAGTACAATTTGGTAATTTCTAAAAAGTTCGTCAGGTTAAGAACAGTGCACCGCACTTTAACGTGCGAAAACTGATATAAGATGGAAAATAAGTTGTTGCTACGCAAGTTTTAACGTGTTGCTTTTTACACATTCATATATGCAATTAACTTAGTGTACTGTGTTGATCTGTTTAGCCCAATTATTTTACTTTCCTATATTCTTCAAATGCATTACCCAGTCTTTTTTTTTTAATTCCATCCATCCATTGTCTTCCGCTTTTTTTCCGGGGGGGGGGGGGGGGGGGGGGGGGGGGGGGGGGGGGGGGGGGGGTTCCCCATGCCCATCCAGGGGAGAACGTCTCGGGCGCTGGGCAGATACAAGAATGAGTTCCTTTTATCAATCACCTGTTGGTTTTCAACAAGCTGTATAAAGGATTAATCTGGTAAGATGAGCAATTTCAAAATTTACTTTGATTTATAATAAATAACTTATATGAATAATTAACCATACTTACATAAATACACATGTAAGCAACACACCATGTTGTATGGTTTAAATTGAAACCAAGCAATGTGGTATCATAAATAAAGTAATTTATATTTCAATTAATTAGCTTAATTTAATTATACATCCATCCATCTTCTGCTTTATCCTCTATTAGGGTTGCGGGGGGTTCCCCATGCCCATCCAGGGGAGAATGTCTCGGGCGCTGGGCAGATACACCCAGGACAGGGTGCCACTCTATCACTGGACACAGGCACTCACTCACACAGACACACACTCTATATGTGGCAATTTGGAGAACTCAATTGACTTGATCCATGTTTTCGGACTGTGAGAGGAAACCAGAGAACCCGGAGGAAACCCACACGGACACGGGAAGAACATGGAAACTCCACCCTGATGAGGATTCAAACCAGGAATCCCGAGTGCTGAGAGCTGAACGTGCTAACCACTAACCCACTGTGCCGCCCGCTTAATTTAATTAAAGTTAATGTAATTAGACTAAAGTGTGTTTTTACAAATATATTAACAAAATTTAAATTATTTATATATATATGTGTGTATGTATATATATATATATATATATATATATATATATATATATATATATATATATATATATATATATATATATATATACACACTCACCGGCCACATTATCAGCAACAATACTCAGGTAGGCTGTGGCGTTGCAACAATGCTCAATTGGTACCAAGGGGCCCAAAGAGTGCCAAGAAAATATTCCCCACACCATGACACCACCACCACCAGCCTGAACCGTTGATACAAGGCAGGATGGATCCATGCTTTCATGTTGTTGATGCCAAATTCTGACCCTACCATCCGAATGTCGCAGCAGAAATCGAGACTCATCAGACCAGGCAACGTTTTTCCAATCTTCTATTGTCCAATTTCGATGAGCTTGTGCAGATTGTAGCCTCAGTTTCCTGTTCTTAGCTGAAAGGAGTGGCACCCGGTGTGGTCTTCTGCTGCTGTAGCCCATCTGCCTCAAAGTTCGACGTACTGGGCGTTCAGAGATGCTCTTCTGCCTACCTTGGTTGTAACGGGTGGCTATTTGAGTCACTGTTGCCTTTCTATCAGCTCGAACCAGTCTGGCCATTCTCCTCTGACCTTTGGCATCAACAAGGCATTTCCGCCCACAGAATCCCAGTAGATCAGCAGTCTCTGAAATACTCAGACCAGCCCTTCTGGCACCAACAACCATGCCACGTTCAAAGGCACTCAAATCACCTTTCTTCCCGATACTGATGCTCGGTTTGAACTGCAGGAGATTGTCTTGACCATGTCTACATGCCTAAATGCACTGAGTTGCCACCATGTGATTGGCTGATTAGAAATTAAGTGTTAACGAGCAGTTGGACAGGTGTACCTAATAAAGTGGCCGGTGAGTGTATATGTATATATATATATATATATATATATATATATATATATATATATATGTGTGTATATGTATATATATATATATATATATACGTATACTGTATATATAGGCGGCACTATGGCTTAGTGGTTAGCACGTTCGCCTCTCAGCGCTAGGGATTCCCGGTTCGAATCCCCATCTGGGGGGAGTTTCCATGTTCTCCCCGTGTCTGCGTGGGTTTCCTCCGGGTTCTCTGGTTTCCTCCCACAGTCCAAAAACATGGATCAAGTCAATTGAAATCTCAAAATTGCCCCATATAGAGTGTGTCTGTGTGAGTGAGTGCGTGCCCAGCGATGAATTGGCGCCCTGTCCTGGGTCTATCGGCCCAGCGCCCGAGACGTTCTCCCCTGGATGGGCATGGGGAACCCCGCCGCGACCCTAATATAGAATCAAGCGGGAGATAATGAATGAATGAATATATATGTATATATATATATATATATATATATATATATATATTAGGGCTGCAACTAACGATTATTTTGATTAATCGGTCGATTATTTTTTCGATTAATCGATGAATCGGATATATAAATAAAATTTTTTCCATGTCTTTACATTTACATTTAATCATTTAGCAGACACTTTTATCCAAAGATGGAAGTTTTTCAGTAAAATTATTTTACAGTATAGTATTATATGTAGTAATTTTATTCAAAATGTTTAAGTTAACATTTCCTGTAATTAATGAAAAGCACAATGAAAGAAATAATGTATTATCTAAACATCCCTTACTTCAACTCCAAATAACACATGATACTCAGTTGCCCTCAGTAATGAACCAAATATTGTCTGTTCTGTAGCCTATAATTAACAAATTAGCCAGTTAAAAAAAAAAAAAAACCTCTTGTGTGAAATTTCAGTTGGACACCGGGACATATGTGGCTGCTTTGCACACTGTGTACAAGGATTCCGGTTTGTCTGGATGCGGTCTGAAAGCGCGCAGTGTCCCAGTGCCCGGACATTTAAACCCGCGTACTTTTACGTCGTGCGCGTGTGTGTGTCAATCCCCTGTGCTGCTATTGATGCGCTAAAAACCTGGACATTTCCTAACTTTCAAAAAATTAAATACGAACATGTCCCGGGAAATACGGACGTATTCGTGTAACGGACATGTTCTCTATCGCTGTTATTATCCAGTTAACAACCAAATGCAGCGTGAAGCTGCTCTGCTGGTCTGATAGTGTGACATTGCGTTACGTTGATTCACTTTAGACTAAAGAAGCTCGGGATGTTGTAGTGATTTATCTGCTGTTCAGCTTCATCTTCATCACTGTTGAGTTTCAGGTGACGGTGGTGCTGCGCATGTTCGCAGAGCTGCATGATCCACGTTCTTTATTTGTGTGAAGGTGAATCTCCCGCAGTTTGGATTTAAATGGAAGTTTTTTTCAGCGTTGGCTGTGTCTCATTTGTACGATTTATCAACTTGTTTTGCAGACTCCGCCTCGTTCTGTTCAACCTGCTATTATTTTCCAGCGTTATTGAAGCGCCGCAGGTGACGTTAGCGGTTGCGACATCGCGAGTAACGCGGAAATCGTGCGACCCAACGAATCGATAATGGAAATTCATTATCGATACTTTGGATAATCGATTTGTATCGATTTTATCGATTCGTTGTTGCAGCCCTAATATATATATATATATATATATATATATATATATATATATATATATATATATATATATATATATATATATATATATATATATATAGGCGGCACGGTGGCTTAGTGGTTAGCACTTCCCGGTTGGAATCCCCATCTGGGTGGAGTTTCCATGTTCTTCCCGCGGAAACTAACTAACTAACTAAACTAACATAAATCACTTTATATATATTTATATTCAGCTGTCACAAGCTGAAAACTTTTATTAAGACCATTTTATTCATTTCTGATAAAGCAATAAGAAGCAAAAAATGACATTCATCTTCAATGTACTGCTTCAATGTAAAGGTAAATGATATTAAATCCAGCATGAAAGTTCTGTTGTTAAAAAAATTTAGATTCAAAATACATGCTAGTTCAATCACCTGGACACAAAATTTCAGTCATGTAAAGTTACTATAAAGAGTCCTTACCACTTGTAAATAAGTTCTAATAAGGTTATTTATTTTTAAAGTTTAAACAGTACAAAAGTCATACAAAAAATCTTGCTTAATATAAGTGCTTGAAACTGCACAATTTGAAATAATTTGTTTAGTTGGTCTGAAATTTCAAATGAAAACTTATGGCATTATACTTCTAGTTTTATGCTATCTTAAATGTGTGATGCAGTACTACAGTGGTGATTCTTTCCCCTTAGAGCAGCAATTTCAAACGAATGTAGAAAATGTTTAAGTTTGATCATTTCATTATAAAAGATTTTTAATTTAAGCAGTTGTATTTTTTTAAAACAAATTTAATAAAAATAATTAAATAATTAAACATGTTACAATAATTGTGTGCCCAGCGATGGATTGGCGCCCTGTCCTGGGTCTGTCTGCCCAGCACCCGAGACTTTCTCCCCTGGATGGGCATAGGGAACCCCACCACGACCCTAATAGAGGATAAAGCGGGAGATAATGAATGAATGAATGTTACAATAATTATTTTAGGAAATGCAGATGATTTCTGTATTGTGTGCTCACATCTGGAAAATGATGGAGATAAGAGCGTGATAGAAATGGTAACTAAACGTTTTTTACTCATAATTGCCTAATAACCCACCTCATTGTGCAGTCTTATGTAATGCCTTTTTTCTTTCTTAGGTGCAGTGTGACCTGTGCCACAGGTGGGCACATTGAATGTGCCCACTATGAAAAAGAAAGTTCCTCTGCATTAGAGCTGTGCGGATCGATACAAATATCGATAATATCGATACCAACGCTGGTATTGGTATTGAACAATACTTGCGTAAAAAGATCGATACTCAAGTTTTTTTGTGCGCACGCCGATTTATGAACATCTATTCTCTGAGTCTATAACGCTGATATCACTGTGGCACAGGCACTAGAGCTGTGCGGATCGATACAAATATCGATAATATCGATACCAACGCTGGTATTGTTATTGAACAATACTTGCGTAAAAAGATCGATAATCAAGTTTTTTTGTGCGCACGCCGATTTATCAAAGTCTATTCTCTGAGCCTGTAATGCTGATATCACTGTGGAACAGACACACACACACACACACACACACACACAATTTTGTTGTTGCACAGTCACGTGACACAGCGGCCACGTGGGCTCAGCCTGACCCGCCCAAGTCGACACGTCACAGTACGGAGAGAGAGACTCGGAGTGGGAGATAAAGAAAGATGAGAGGCTTTTTTCAAAGGCAGGACAGCTACTGAACTTCAGGCGAATGTCACTGAAACCCAAAACACCAAAACCCATGACACTGTCCTTAAATAAAAACCTCTAATCCTTTATTCTAAATGAGGGGGGGGGGGGATTTATACTTTAATTTTCACTTATCGATTTTATTTTGCTTAAAGCCAGAAGTGCACTGAAGTTAAAAAAAAGTCCTTTTTCTTTCTATTACACAATTGTATTGTTCAACTTGAGAAAATATCTGCCCACAGAATATGTTGTGGTGTGTTAATTTTGTTGTACTGTGGTTTGTTAGCTCTGTAACCTCAGAAAATTTAGTTTTAAGTTGTGTTAAGTGATATATGTTTTACACTCTGTTTATTTAAGAAAAAACAGAATTGCACTGAAAGGAAGAAAATTCATTTTTATTGTTTTGCCTAAGAACAATTCTATTTGAAAAAAAGAAACAAAGAAAGAAAAAACTGTCTAGTGAGGGGAGCATTTTTACTTTATATTTGTATTGTCGTTTCTCCTTTTGTACCTCAAAAATATATATTTTCCTCACGTTAAAGCAAACTTTGTTTTTATTACTGTTCCATTGTATTACTGTTCCATAAACAAAGATGTTGATTGGGATACATTATTTTGTTGTCACCTACAATGTTTGGCGAAATTCTATACTAGGTCTTTTGGATCAATGAAGTTTAAATATTAAAAAGTATCGGTATCGAATATCGCGATATTGGCCCTGCATTTACTTGGTATCGGATCGATACCAAAATTCTTGGTATCGCACAGCTCTACTCTGCATGCAAAAAAATTTAAAAATAAAATTGTAAATTGTTAATATTGTGTCAACTTCATTTGTTTTTACATATAGTATTTCTGTTCATCTAATTGATGTTTTTATATAGTTTTTAGTTATAGAGTATAAAAACATGCTTTCTCTGTTCTTACAATGCACATTGAGTAAGTACTTCCAAATCAGATGCTGTCAAAATTCAGTATTTACTTTCATTTTTCGTTGTCTTATTTCATGATCAAACATGAAATGATGTGATGTGACAAATAACAAAACGTAAAGTATACTACATATCAGATTTATGTAAGTTTAATTCATCTTTTTTTTTCATAATAACTCAATGTCCTTGTCTCAACAAAATCAAAATTCTCATCACCTCTTCAAATGTTTTTAATTTAAATTACACCCCCTCCATTTTTATATGAGGGGGTAATTTATATTTGTTTGATTATGTAGCATAATAAAATAAGTGTATAACAGACTGTTGAGTTGAGCTACCTTCAATAAATAATGGTAGCTTAATAAAATAAGTGTGTAACAGACTGTCAAGTTGAGCTACCTTCATTATATAAAGGAAGCATAATAAAATAAGTGTGTAACAGACTGTCGAGTTGAGCTACTTTCATTAAATAGTGGTAGCTTAATAAAATAAGTGTATAACAGACTGTCGAGTTGAGCTACCTTCCTTAAATAGAGGTAGCATAATAAAATAAGTGTTTAAACTGACTGTCGAGTTGAGCTACCTTCATTAAATAATGGTAGCATAATAAAATAAGTGAATAACAGACTGTCAAGTTGAGCGACCTTCCTTAAATAGAGGTAGCATAAAATAAGTGTGTAACAGACTGTCGAGTTGAGCTACCTTCATTATATAAAGGAAGCATAATAAAATAAGTGTGTAACAGACTGTCGAGTTGAGCTACTTTCATTAAATAATGGTAGCTTAATAAAATAAGTGTATAACAGACTGTCGAGTTGAGCTACCTTCCTTAAATAGAGGTAGCATAATAAAATAAGTGTTTAAACTGACTGTCGAGTTGAGCTACCTTCATTAAATAATGGTAGCATAATAAAATAAGTGTATAACAGACTATCGAGTTGAGCTACCTTCCTTAAATAGAGGTAGCATAATAAAATAAGTGTTTAAACTGACTGTCGAGTTGAGCTACCTTCATTAAATAAATGTAGCATAATAAAATAAGTGTGTAACAGACTGTCGAGTTGAGCTACCTTCATTATATAAAGGTAGCATAATAAAATAAGTGTTTAAACTGACTGTCGAGTTGAGCTACCTTCATTACATAATGGTAGCTTAATAAAATAAGTGTGTAAACTGACTGCCGCGTTGAGCTACCTTCATTAAATAAAGGTAGCATAATAAAATAAGTGTGTAACAGACTGTAGAGTTGAGCTACCTTCAATAAATAAAGGTAGCATAATTAAATAAGGGTGTAACAGACTGTCGAGTTGAGCTACCTTCTTTAAATAAAGGTAGCATAATAAAATAAGTGTATAATCAACGGCCACTGTTTCCTTAGGCCGAGATGCCAACTGGTGACCCATCCAGTGGGATGGGATGAGTGGGATGTCGTGGGAAATTAGGGTAGTACAACCCAAGTCTTCCTCATGGGCAGAGAAGACTGAGGAATACCGCCAAAGTAATCCATGAACCTCTGCCTGCTCCTCGGCAGACGGAGGCGACAAATCCACGGCCCCGATCTGTTCCTCTACCGACAACGGGGCAGATGATTGGGAACGAATAGTGGCATTAACCAAATGAACCTCCACCACATCTCGTGGCAAACTAACTACGGGGACCTGCGCAGAACCACGCCTCACTTGCACAAGAGCTGGAGAAACCAACAACCCCCCTGGCAAACCCCCCTCTGTTGGCTCAAACAGCTTGCCCCACCCAGAAGGATACTCAGGGCAAGTGGTAGGGATCAACTTCATAGTCCCCCCTGGAATGTGCCACGGCCTTCGACCCCCAACATTCACACTGCCTCTGGTCCTACTCGTGGATTGAACTTCAGACTGATGGCAGTATTGCAATGCTTGGGGCAATGTTACCCGAACAGTTCCTGGTAACACCTACCATCATTCATACCAAGAACCCCTGGAGTCTTAGCAGCCATACCCCCCAGAGTGTCGCGAACAACCAGAATGCCACAATCACGCATACTTTTGAAACAAAGCTCGACATCTAACTCCAAATAGCCCAAATATGGGATCTCTAGACCATTAGCAGCTCGAAGTTGTAACCAATGACATGACTGTAACCGCTCCTGCCCCAGAGGTTCAAAATGGGCCGAGAAGAAACTTTCTGTGATGGTCGACACCATAGACCCTGTGTCAACAAGACATGGAACAATAACCCCGCCCATCAAAACAAGCAAATGGGGACAATTGGCAAGTAAAGCATTAGCCACGGTGCGGGGATCCAACACAGTGCTTGAGCCAAGGAAAGCCTCCTCCGGACTGTGAGTCTTCAGTCCGGCGGCCGTCAGCTTTCCGATGGCTGATTCGGGTGGGGAGGCCTAGGCCTCTATTGGAGGGGACTGGTGGGGGCCCCCTCACTCGCTCCCCGTCACAGTCCCCAGCATAATGGCCTGATTGGCGACAGCGTCTACAGATGACGGGTCCTCTTTGATGGGACCGAACATGCAGCTGTGTCTCCCCCCATGTAGTAGCACCATGAGAAAGATTCTGAAGCTGAACCTGTTGTTGTTGCACCAGTTCCATAAGCTTCACCATATCAGCCTTCAATTTCTCCATATCAGACCTTATCGGGGGCCCACTGCGAGAGTCACTACTCACAGAACAAGAGGTACCAGGGACCCCGAAGACCCGATCACTGGAAGGTAGAGAGAGACTGCGCGGCCGTAGGGGTTCAACCGAGCCCCCCCGCTCCCAAAGAATTGCTTCTCTATGAACCTCAATCAGCGTAGCCAATGGTTGAGCCCGGATGAAGTTTTTCAAATCACGACGCAGAGCCCCCTCACTAACGTGTTGCACAGTCACGTGACACAGCGGCCACGTGGGCTCAGCCTGACCCGCCCAAGTCGACACGTCACAGTACGGAGAGAGAGACTCGGAGTGGGAGATAAAGAAAGATGAGAGGCTTTTTTCAAAGGCAGGACAGCTACTGAACATCAGGCGAATGTCAATGAAACCCAAAACACCAAAACCCATGACACTGACCTTATGTAAAAACCTCTAATCCTTTATTCTAAATGAGGGGGGGGGGGGGGGGGGGGGGATTTATACTTTAATTTTCACTTATCGATTTTATTTTGCTTAAAGCCAGAAGTGCACTGAAGTTAAAAAAAAAGTCCTTTTTCTTTCTATTACACAATTGTATTGTTCAACTTGAGAAAATATCTGCTCACAGAATATGTTGTGGTGTGTTAATTTTGTTGTACTGTGGTTTGTTAGCTCTGTAACCTCAGAAAATTTAGTTTTAAGTTGTGTTAAGTGATATATTTTTTACACTCTGTTTATTTAAGAAAAAACAGAATTGCACTGAAAGGAAGAAAATTCATTTTTATTGTTTTGCCTAAGAACAATTCTATTTGAAAAAAAGAAACAAAGAAAGAAAAAACTGTCTAGTGAGGGGAGCATTTTTACTTTATATTTGTATTGTCGTTTCTCCTTTTGTACCTCAAAAATATATATTTTCCTCACGTTAAAGCAAACTTTGTTTTATTACTGTTCCATTGTATTACTGTTCCATAAACAAAGATGTTGATTGGGATACATTATTTTGTTGTCACCTACAATGTTTGGCGAAATTCTATACTAGGTCTTTTGGATCAATGAAGCTTAAATATTAAAAAGTATCGGTATCGAATATCGCGATATTGGCCCTGCATTTACTTGGTATCGGATCGATACCAAAATTCTTGGTATCGCACAGCTCTACCCTACATGCAAAAAAATTTAAAAATAAAATTGTAAATTGTTAATATTGTGTCAACTTTATTTGTTTTTACATATAGCAGTTCTGTTCATCTAATTGATGTTTTTATATAGTTTTTAGTTATAGAGTATAAAAACATGCTTTCTATGTTCTTACAATGCACATTGAGTAAGTACTTCCAAATCAGATGCTGTCAAAATTCAGTATTTACTTTCATTTTTCGTTGTCTTATTTCATGATCAAACATGAAATGATGTGATGTGACAAATAACAAAACGTAAAGTATACTACATATCAGATTTATGTAAGTTTAATTCATCTTTTTTTTTCATAATAACTCAATGTCCTTGTCTCAACAAAATCAAAATTCTCATCACCTCTTCAAATGTTTTTAATTTAAATTACACCCCCTCCATTTTTATATGAGGGGGTAATTTATATTTGTTTGATTATGTAGCATAATAAAATAAGTGTATAACAGACTGTTGAGTTGAGCTACCTTCAATAAATAATGGTAGCTTAATAAAATAAGTGTGTAACAGACTGTCAAGTTGAGCTACCTTCATTATATAAAGGAAGCATAATAAAATAAGTGTGTAACAGACTGTCGAGTTGAGCTACTTTCATTAAATAGTGGTAGCTTAATAAAATAAGTGTATAACAGACTGTCGAGTTGAGCTACCTTCCTTAAATAGAGGTAGCATAATAAAATAAGTGTTTAAACTGACTGTCGAGTTGAGCTACCTTTATTAAATAATGGTAGCTTAATAAAATAAGTGTGTAACAGACTGTCGAGTTGAGCTACCTTCATTAAATAAATGTAGCATAATAAAATAAGTGTGTAACAGACTGTCGAGTTGAGCAACCTTCATTATATAAAGGTAGCATAATAAAATAAGTGTTTAAACTGACTGTCGAGTTGAGCTACCTTCATTACATAATGGTAGCTTAATAAAATAAGTGTGTAAACTGACTGCCGCGTTGAGCTACCTTCATTAAATAAAGGTAGCATAATAAAATAAGTGTGTAACAGACTGTAGAGTTGAGCTACCTTCAATAAATAAAGGTAGCATAATAAAATAAGTGTATAATCAACGGCCACTGTTTCCTTAGGCCGAGATGCCAACTGGTGACCCATCCAGTGGGATGGGATGAGTGGGATGTCGTGGGAAATTAGGGTAGTACAACCCAAGTCTTCCTCATGGGCAGAGAAGACTGAGGAATACCGCCAAAGTAATGCATGAACCTCTGCCTGCTCCTCCGCAGACGGAGGCGACAAATCCACGGCCCCGATCTGTTCCTCCACCGACAACGGGGCAGATGATTGGGAACGAATAGTGGCATTAACCAAATGAACCTCCACCACATCTCGTGGCAAACTAACTACGGGGACCTGCGCAGAACCACGCCTCACTTGCACAAGAGCTGGAGAAACCAACAACCCCCCTGGCAAACCCCCCTCTGTTGGCTCAAACAGCTTGCCCCACCCAGAAGGATACTCAGGGCAAGTGGTAGGGATCAACTTCATAGTCCCCCCTGGAATGTGCCACGGCCTTCGACCCCCAACATTCACACTGCCTCTGGTCCTACTCGTGGATTGAACTTCAGACTGATGGCAGTATTGCAATGCTTGGGGCAATGTTACCCGAACAGTTCCTGGTAACACCTACCATCATTCATACCAAGAACCCCTGGAGTCTTAGCAGCCATACCCCCCAGAGTGTCGCGAACAACCAGAATGCCACAATCACGCATACTTTTGAAACAAAGCTCGACATCTAACTCCAAATAGCCCAAATATGGGATCTCTAGACCATTAGCAGCTCGAAGTTGTAACCAATGACATGACTGTAACCGCTCCTGCCCCAGAGGTTCAAAATGGGCCGAGAAGAAACTTTCTGTGATGGTCGACACCATAGACCCTGTGTCAACAAGACATGGAACATGAACCCCGCCCATCAAAACAAGCAAATGGGGACAATTGGCAAGTAAAGCATTAGCCACGGTGCGGGGATCCAACACAGTGCTTGAGCCAAGGAAAGCCTCCTCCGGACTGTGAGTCTTCAGTCCGGCGGCCGTCAGCTTTCCGATGGCTGATTCGGGTGGGGAGGCCTAGGCCTCTATTGGAGGGGACTGGTGGGGGCCCCCTCACTCGCTCCCCGTCACAGTCCCCAGCATAATGGCCTGATTGGCGACAGCGTCTACAGATGACGGGTCCTCTTTGATGGGACCGAACATGCAGCTGTGTCTCCCCCCATGTAGTAGCACCATGAGAATGATTCTGAAGCTGAACCTGTTGTTGTTGCACCAGTTCCATAAGCTTCACCATATCAGCCTTCAATTTCTCCATATCAGACCTTATCGGGGGCCCACTGCGAGAGTCACTACTCACAGAACAAGAGGTACCAGGGACCCCGAAGACCCGATCACTGGAAGGTAGAGAGAGACTGCGCGGCCGTAGGGGTTCAACCGAGCCCCCCCGCTCCCAAAGAATTGCTTCTCTATGAACCTCAATCAGCGTAGCCAATGGTTGAGCCCGGATGAAGTTTTTCAAATCACGACGCAGAGCCCCCTCACTAATGTGTTCCACAAACTGATCAACCAGAAGAACATCTACGTTAAGAATCCCCTCCGGCGCGCTCTGTCTAACCTTATCCATCAAGGTTATCAAGGCGATCGAAAACTCCAGAAGCGACTCCCCCTCTTGCTGTTTTCTGGAAAAAAATGCCTCCTGCAAAGCAACATATGACTGTGAACAACCATAGAGCTCCGGCAAAATATCCAAAATTGTCTCCGGATTCTCTTTTTCCTCTCGCGACCTATAACCAATCTCTAGGTGGTCAAAGAGAAAATAGGCTTTATCAATGGTGGAAAGGCAACGAGCCCACATACAGGCCTCCGCTTCCTCCTTCCACTCCTCGATACATATGCCTACATTGCCCCTAAACGATGGACACTTCTTTTCCCTAGGGATAAAAACTAATCATTCAGTAGTGGATACGATTAGAGCATTAGCACTGGATGTACGCTAATCTATAGCTTGATGAAAATGAGCAGCCTTTAAGCGCTCGTGTTCGGCTCTCAACTGGGCCAACTGGTCCCTAAGTTGCTGCGTCTCCTCCGACATATTGTACGAAGGCACCAACCAGATATTAACATATAAAAAAAAAACACAAGAATGACTGAACGGAGTCAGTCAAAGGAACTACTGGCTCCCAGCACCGGCTGCTGTTCTGCTCACAAAAAAAAACCTTGACATTCATAGACATTCAACACTCATACATCAACCATATAACAACTATGTTTCGAAGATGAACGGATAACAGAACCAATGTCTCTGCTTTCGTGCGGATCCCGCCGACTACGCCACTTTTGTAGCGGATGTTGGCGCGAGAGCCCCTAATATACCTTTAGACTACGCCACCCCCGGGGGTATAAGCCCCCGAGGGAAAGATAGAGTGCGAGTGTGTATTAATACTAATTATTAGTACAACCGCCCCAAATTAGTCACAATATCCTAGGTTCACCACAAGTTTGTGCAGTCAAGACAGAGACAAGGTTCTGTTTCCGATCATAGACATTTATTCTTTTTAAAATCTTTGTTTGTTAAAAATGGTTGCAAAACACATGGACACACTACAGTGGGTAGTATTAGGGGTAAAACACATCAAAATATCAATAACAAACGATTACTAACAAAATAAATCCGAAAGATAAGAGAGGCTTACCAGAGGGCGGACCATAACTGCGGTGTGAGTCAAAAGGACCACCCGTGATATACACTGCACTGTACACCCAAGTGACACTAACCTACCATACGAGTGAATGCACTGACACAGGTACCCACCACCATTGGTTTGGCCCCCCTTCTGGATGTCCTGCTCCAGCCGGTCTTGAAGACAAAAGTCAGGGCCATGTATCCAGGACTCGGGAAGACACGAGACTGTATAAATCACGGCGAGGCACAGATAAAACCCAAAGCAGCCACTTTTACGCGCTGGTCATTGAGTGAATCTCTCTCCACGAAGGACGCAGTCAGTGTGTAGATGCGTACGTGTGCTGTCTAGCTCTGTTAAGCTTAACTACTAAATTAAGTGTTATCTAGTTATTTAGTTACTTTTAGTTACTCTTTTTTACAT